>JAVQJD010020771.1:0-13056 GCA_036023655.1 Nannoperca australis
CATGAGCTCTTCTCTGGTGAAAGAGGTCCGGGAACTGCAGCACAACACTGATTTAAAACACAAAACAAGAAAAAACAATGCGCACCAACACACCGAGGCAGCCATCTGCGGCGCCATCCTCTATGCCTACCTTCTATGCCCGCTTCGAGTCATCCAACTCCTCCCACAGCACCAAGCTCACTCTTCCACCAGGTGAGCAGCCCTTCAGTGTGTCTGATGCAGAGGTGTGGGAGACCCTGCAGAGGATCAACCCCCGCATCCCGGGATTCTGCTGAAAGAATGTGCTCAAGACATTAATTATTAACATCAATGTAGATGTAGATCCCCATCAGTATGCTTACAGGAAAAAACGGTCTGTGTCTGACAGTGTCAGCTTTTGTCCACTCTGCTCTCACCCACCTGGAGAGCAGGGATTCCTATGTCAGGCTTCTCTTCCTGGACTTTAGTTTTGCTTTAAATACGATAATTCTGCTGACTCTAGTCAACAAATTACTGCTGTTGGGGCTAAAACCATCTCTCAGCATCTAGGTCCTTGAGTTCTTGACAAACAGACCACAGTCCGTTAAGAACCGTGACATCTCATCTTCCACCATCACATTCAACACAGGTTCCACACAGGGATGCATCCTAAGCCCCCTGCTCAAATAATCACTAATAGCAGGCTTCCTTCCTTGAAGGACATTTACGTCGACAGGTGCAGAAGCAGAGCACAATATATCATGAAGGACCCCCCCCCACCCGGCACATGGACTGTTCACCCCCCTCCCCTCAGGCAGAAAGCTGTGCAGCCTCAAAGCCAGGACAACAAGGCTGAAGTGCAGCTTCTTCCCAGAGGCGGTGAGGCTGATTAACTCTGTGGCCAAAAAACTGTCCCCTGCATCTTAAACACTAACATTTTTTAACATGTTGTGCAGTTTTTTAACTTGGTTTTATTATATGCTTTTTGATTTAAATAATTAAATTATTATTAACCATTTCATTATTTATCAGAGGCCAATTTTAGCACATTCTGTACGTGCCAGGCCTGTGTAACAAATTTTGTTCCTTCATGTTTTTAATATGTTGAATGACAATAAACTATCTGAACTGCACAGAACACTAAGGCTACATCCACACTACTACAACATTTTAAAACCCCAAAAAATCCATCCACACAAGCATTTTATTACAGTTTCAGAAAAAACTTCTGTCCATACTACACGTCTGGAAATGCAATGCATCACGTGCAATGGGCAGGAAGCAGATTATCTTCTCTGTGGTTTGCTGCTTTGTTCCAGGCAATACTATGAACAGAGAACAGCAATGGAGAAAGGTAAGAACAGTAAGGTAAGTCTCTGTTTAAGGGGTTATAAAACACTGGAGTAGTGTGTATGCTATGTGTAAACGTAGCAAAAGTGTGTATGTATTTAAAAACAAAAAGGTAGTAGTGTGGATGGAGCCTAAGGATGTTAAGTAGGTTATGGATGTCTTAATTTACCTGCTGACACATACCAGCACACATACAGAGCAAATATCTTGTTGCCTGAAGTCACACATTGATTGACACTCCAGACAAAATACAAACAACTGAACATTTATGTTAAAAATATGAATATAATAATCAGTGTTCACAGATAAATAAATTGATGCATGGACTGATCAGTGTTAGCAGGGTGGCAGGCTGCCATGGAATCACAGATGGTGGTGGAGGTCGTCCCTCTGCTCCATCTGCTTTTTATGCTCATGAACACAGGTA
Source organism: Nannoperca australis (assembly GCA_036023655.1). Classification (NCBI taxonomy): domain Eukaryota; kingdom Metazoa; phylum Chordata; class Actinopteri; order Centrarchiformes; family Percichthyidae; genus Nannoperca; species Nannoperca australis. Next base: position 1,736 of record JAVQJD010020771.1, read on the forward strand.
GATGGGTTAGGAGGACCTTAGGGGCGCACGCACACACACTATGGGAAATGATTACTGGAAGAACAAGCACAACCCAGAGACAGAGTGTGTGTCTTACTCTTGTTCACAAATATTTATGGTTTCACAAATTAACCACATTTCCATATGACAGACATGGGAAACTGTTCGGTATGGTTCAGCAGCCTCTATCCCTGTGTTTCTTTTCCTGTGTTTTCCCCACCCGGTGTCTCTCTACTCCTGCCACTCTGGAATCAGAGTTATGGGGGCGTGGCTGCCTATTCTACTGTTCTTGCACACCTGAAGATCATACATCATCATCACCTGCCTGCAATGTTTAATTGCCTGGTTCTTCTCACCACTCATTGCCAGATTGTACCATCCAACTCCATGGCATCAACGTCAGGCCAAACTACATATTTTGACTAACTGTATTTTTTGCTAGGTATTCTGACACCTGAGCACGCAGCAGAGAAAACATTACCAGATAGCTAAACACTCTTGATTGGTGTAGTACTAGGTAGCTTCAAAGGATGAAGGAGCATAAAGTACATTTTCAACGTGCACACGTCCGTTTAATGAAGATATAGCACTTCCATCAAATTGTAGTATTGTGAAACTAAATACAAAAGTGAAGTGAATGAAATACACGTGAAAAATTTGATCATACAAAAGTTCATTTATTTCAGTAACTTAAAAAAAAAAAAAAAAAAGGTAAAAATACCCCAAATTCAACATCTCAGGAAATTAGAATATTACATGAAATATATATTTTTTTTTACAGAAATGTCAGCCCTCTGAAAAGTATAATCATGCATATGTACTCAGTACTTGGTTTGGGCCCATTTTGCATGAATTACTGCCTCAATGCGGCGTGGCATGGATGAAATCAAGCACAGTAATCCCATGGTCATTGAACCAGGTTTTGGTACGTTTGGCAGTGTAGGCAGGTGCCAAGTCTTCCTGGAAAATGAAGTTAGCATCTCCATAAAGCTTGTCTGCTGAAGGAAGCATGAAGTGCTCCAAAATGTCCTGGTAGACGGCTGCGTTGACTCTGGACTTAATAAAGCACAGTGGACCAACACCAGCAGATGACATGGCTCCCCAAACCAACACACTGGAAACTAGTGTGCCTCTCCATTCTTCCTCCTGATTCTGGGACCTTGGTTTCCAAATGAGATGCAAAATTTGCTCTCATCAGAAAAGATGACTTTGGACTACTGAGCAACAGACCAGTTTCTTTTTCCTTTAGCCCAAGTAAGACGCTTCAGAGGTGTGTTGGCTGAGAGGTACAGCTCTGTGCCTATTAACCAGCAGGTCATGTGTTCGACCCTGGACTCCCCCGGTCACCTCCCCACTTGGAAGTCGCTTTGAATAAAAGCGTCTGCTAAATGTGTAAGTGTAAATGTTTGATGTTGTTTGTTGGTCAGGAGCGGTTTGACAAGAGGAATACAACATTTGAAGCTCATGTCCAGGATCTGTCTGTGTGTGGTGGCTCTTGATGCACCAGCCTCAGTTCACTTCTTGTGAATCCCCCACACTTTTTTTGGCCTTTTCCTGACAATCCTCTCCAGGCTGGCTGCGGTCATCCCTGCTGCTTGTGCACCTTTTTCTTCCACACTTTTCCCTTCCACTTAACTTTCTATTGATGTGCTTTGATACAGCACTTTGAGATCATTCAACTTCTTCTGCAATTACCTTTTGAGGCGTTCCCTCCTTGGGGAGAGTGTCGATGATGGTTTTCTGCATAACTGTCAGGTCAGCAGTCTTCCCAATGATTGTAAATTCTACTGAGCCAGATTGAGACGATTTAAAGGCTCAGGAACCATTTGCAGGTGTTTTGGATTAATTAGCTGATCAACATTATAACAAATAGACTCACTTTGCATGTAATCAGTCTGTACAATATTAGTTTCACCTTTTAAGTTGAATTACTGAAATAAATAAACGTTTGCACAATATTCAAATTTTTCAAGTTCCACCTGTAATGTAGAGCAGAAATAATTTTTAAAAACATAGATGAATTAATCTACTTACAAACAAAGCTTCTCCAATGATCAGATAAAGCAAGATTAAATGATAAACAATCAATGACAATTCAGACACCTAAATTATCAGAAATAGTCAACATATACTCAGTGATCTATAGTGGGAGCTATAAACCACCAAACAAAAAGAATACATGTAACATTAAACTACCCACTCGGTATTGAACACAGTACCATTATTAAAGACAAAGCAAGGTTTAGGTCATAACTCTAAGAGGACATGAGCACCACCACCTCAGTCATTGGGCGGAGGAGGGTCCTGGTAGTTCCTCCTCTGCCAACCTTGAGCTCTGATTTCCTAACCTTACCATCGCTTACAGGCAAGGCTTTTGTTACCACAGTCATAGGCCACTGAATTCTCTTAACCTGGGCTTTACTAAGACGTACTAGGTCTCCATCCTTGATGTTGGGATGGTTCTTCTGCTCCTTGGAACGACTGTGGATTGTAGAGAGATACTCGTGCCTCCACCTCCCCCAAAAGGTGTTGGACTCGTCTCCATTGTTGGCAGTGTAAATGTGCATCAGCGACACTTCCTGAAGGGGCATGAGGACTGCAGATTTTTCTGAGTAAGGATCATGGTAGAAGTAAGAAGGGCCCCATCCCTTCACATCCGTACAGATTGTTGTCAGAGACTCGGATAGCAAGGAATTGGCGAAGAGCGCTTATGAAGCTTGATGTGTCCAAGTCCTCAAGGAGCTATATATGAACAGCACGCATGCTGAGGCAAGTGAAAATCACTCCCCACCACTTACTGTTGGTGGCGCCTCTGTGGGTGTGATGAGCAGAAATACTCCATGGGCCAAATATATAAATGCCTACATTTGTAAAAGGTAGCTCTGTGCTTTGCCGATCTGAAGGGAGGTGAGCCATTTTTTGATTGGTTGTCTTACCCTTGAGCTTGTTATATATCACACACGTGTGCAGATGTTTTACAATGCATTGCTCCAACAATCCATATACCATCTGAGCATATAGCTCCCTCAACTCTATTTATGCTTTGCTGCATGGCTGAATTCATCTTCTCCATATAGAGCAGCTATTTTGAGGCTATAGGTTGCTACCTCTGGAGAGGGGCTGTTGCCAAATATGTGACCCGCTTGTAGTGTTTGTCAACCTCATCCATGGGGTCTTGAACTTTAGAAATCGGAGGAAGTTTTTGTGATCTTCCCTCACAATGAAATTATGGAGTGCCCAAGCGTTGGGCATACACTGCATTGTTAGGTCTGTTGCTCTGGTGTTTCACTTTGTGGACCTGTAGGAGATCACACCCAAGGAGAAGTAGGATCTCAGCTTCTGGGTCGAGTGGAGGAATATGCTTAGCAATGGAGCTGATGTGAGAGTGATGCTTTGCTACTTTTGGAGTAGGTATCTCTAAATGGTGCTTAGGGATGTAATTGCACTCTGAGAGATGTATGTATGTATGTACACACACATACATACATACACACAAAGTCATACTTTCATACTTCTTGCAGTCACTGTTAATCAGCATGGCTGCTCAAGGGTGTATTACATCACCTCATAACCTCCCTGCAGACTAAACACAATCATTTCAAGTGCCCGTCTTTAGTGAACATTTTCAGACTAGCACAATTAAAGCCCCTTACATCTCAGTATGATGGCTTCATGCTGTGTGAAGACCCATTTTAGAGCTTGTTGCCAGTGAATCACTGAGTGTGCGTATGTGAACATGTCAACAACATCGACAACAATTAAACTATCAGGACAGCATATATGAGACTGTCTAGACTGAAAGAGATTACTTAAACATGAACTGAATGATGAATGAGAAAACATTAATAGGGAAACAGATAAAAAAATGTAGTTTCTAAAGACCTACAGCGTTTTTATTTTTTATATCTTTGATCTACAGCTATTTTGTTTCTTTTCAGTGTCTTTAATGTCCTTACCTGCAGGGAAAATAACTATATGGCTAACTGTGGATTCTTTTCTGGTTATTTAATGTACACTTTCGCTGTCAAATAAAATAAATAAAGCAAAATAAAGAAAAGCCCTGAGGTCAGAGGGAAGACTGCTTCTCTGTCTGTAGCCACAGTAGCTAAAAGCAGCTTTGCCAATGGTCTTTGTCCTTATTTAAAGTATACAGTAGTGTAGATAAAAGAGTCAAGGCTCCAGAAGAGATGTATTTAGTTTCAAGCTATGTACTATGGGACAACAGTCCTGAATCTTTGTTGAAAATGTAATAATCTTCTCCTTCCACCCTCCACCCCTTCTGACTCTACAATTTGTTGCGCGAACATTAGTCTGTGAAGAAACAGACTAGTGTTTGAGCAACACATTAAACAATCACTTCTCCTGCTTTCCCTGCAAACTGATTTTTCACCATCGTACTTGGCCAATGCAACCTTACAAACACCTCAATAAAGATGATCAGTAAAGGGGACATTTAAACTGCTGTTGAACAACACAAGAAGAAGAGGAAGTATTAGGTAATGGTCTACACATTGTGGTTTCTGTTCTACTGCCAGCTCCTGATTATGTGTAAGACGGATTTATTGCCTCTCTGAACTCTTGTATCTCTCTATTTGGAGAGTTGCTCCAAACTTAGAACAAATCCTAAACAAGGGGACTCCTCGCAAAGTTTCTACACTATGACATTAAATACAGGCCACAAGCAACAGAGATTACGCCTCCACTGTTTTGGAGCCTCCGGTGTAGCCAAACCCAAACGTTAATAAAAAGCGTATTTTTTCAAATGGACTACAAATGGAAATCAGAATGCTTCCAATACCAAATCGTGTCCCCTGCCTACATAACCAACATTAATATACAGATATGATTGTCTGTTTATAGTAATTATGTAACTCCTAAGGAGAAAAGTTGAGTGTTAAGAGTAGGAAGCTTACAAGCTCATACTAGTACTGCAGAATTATTCCAAGATCTACTTTCTGATGCCATGAGTCCAGTTTGATATATTACAAAAATGCTGGAAGCTCACTACAAAAAGAACCAAACCAAATACCATCATACATACATCGATTCTGAGATAAATAAAACAGTTTAGTGCAAGTTTAATTCAATTCTGAATTCAATTCTTACTTGAGTGTCTGCCTATGCTGAGAGGCAAAATTAAAGATTAAACTATTTGTACACAAAACATGTATATTATTGTAGTTCATTGATTAATTTACCGTTAGAAATGTAATCTGTAGCTGCTGTGCTCTGTATAAGCTGCACTGTTTCAATTTCTTCAGGCAGAAGGGCTGAGTGCACTGATGGTTGTCTGATGGAGGGTCAGATGTTTGGATGATAGGTAGATGGATGGACGGGTGTGTGGGGTGAGGGGATGATGGATGGATCCATGGATTGTAGAAAAAGAGGATAAAGAAAAATATCACCTCATTCTGAATGACTGGTGACCTGGCAAAGCACACCTGAACTCGACGTGTGTGGAATACAGTTTTTGAATGGCACCTCAGTGATTTGGGTCAGGTTGTGTGTGTGCAGCCATTCTTATGTTTATTTTAGGGTTGGGAAAGTTAACGCGTTATTATCGCGTTAACGCATTAATTAATTAACGGCAACAATTATTTTATTGCACATTAACGCAGTTCTTTAAGGATTATTTTGAAAGTTCATTGCTCACTGCTCACCGTTGGATGGAGTGTGTGGGAAAAGTATAGATAAACAAAAGCAAGACATGCTAACAAATGCCACCTTGAAGTGGATAGCTCCAAATTGCAGGCTGATTAGTTTTGTTGAAGATGTCGGTCTGAGGAACGTTCTTACGATCACAACGAATGACTGCACATATGAGCCTCCCTCAAGACGCACCATCACAAGAAAAACACGAGCTGTATGAAAAGGAGAGGACTACAAAAGTGACGGCGTTACAATGTGAACCAACTGTTGCTCTCACTGGAGACTACTGGACATCGCTGGGTAACCACAATTACATGGAGTTACAGTGCATTATATTGATGAACACTGGGAGCTGCATTCACATGCATACTACTGTTAAAAAGCACCTTAAGTGTTTGCAAACCAAATGTTGTTGCACTTTTGTTCATATAGCAGTACTTTTAAAATAAAAGTGCGTAATACAATACTTTTGAATTCATTATTGAATTTTGTTTTATCTCCCCCCAAAAAATACAAGTTTTTTAAACATGATTAATCATGATTAATCACAGCCTATTATTTTGATTAACTCGATAACATTTTTTTATCAATTGACACCAATTTTATTTTCCTTGTGACCAAATTGCAAATAATATGTGTGTGTGTTATTATGTAGGCTATTTCCTGGCAGGGTATAAGGCATAGGCAGGGTACTGGTCTGAAAAAACATTTTAAACACAGATAAATAATCTACGCAAGTGATAGATCTAGAGGGAGAAATTAGTTAGATGTTGTGCTGATATATATATTTTTTTGGCTGCGTCTTAATAAATTATAAAGATTCCGCTCAGGATCTAGTATCTATCTAAGTATCTATCTAATCCAATACAAACCCACCTACCTCATATCTGAACATAGAGTTTAAATCATCTTGTACCATTTGTCACCAGGATGCTCATATCCACAGATATCCCACTCATATTCAGGATATGATGTTCACATGCAACATCAAATAACTTTGTTATTCATACTCCTTACTAAACTTTCTGATAAAAATCTTTCCTAATAAACAAGCAACTCTGGATTAGTGCTGCTCTCCAAAATGGTAACATCTTCTCACAAATCAACTATAGAGTGAAAATGGCTTCAAGTAAAGAAGAAATGGAAAATAGTCCTTATTATCTCATTCATTCCTTCTTTATCTACTTAAGGGAAAGTGAAATGACCAATTCCAGTTAAAAAAGGTGCATTAAAAAGCTATCCAATCATAGATGCAAAGGCACATGTAAATAGTCACTTTGCATCCCTTCTGACAACTAAATATACCTACTATTTAGTAAAATTCTGTTTTTCAGTGTCAGTCACTTCAATATAAACCTTCTCCTCTCTGATGTGATGCAAACATTGTAATAGCCAGTTACTTTAAATGAAAACTTAAAATAACAGTTGGGTAAGGTAGGTTGTGGGTTTTGGAAGAATAGAAGGAAAATATTTGAATGAATCAGATGAAACATTACTGTCTTTGAAGATTTTGGGAGGTGACAGTGGATGGACCTTTTTTAATTATTGCAGATATTTCTCTTTAGTTTTTCTGAAGATTATGTAACATAATTTATAATGCTTCTGATGGTCTTATAATCTACTTCCAATGCAGTACAGCGGACTTTAGTTAAAATATTACCAGAGATTTTGCAGTGACACTAATTAGTTTGAAAGTGAATTCACCCTAAATCGACTGCATAGTAGTTTATGGTTCTATGCTGTTTGCTGTTGATTCAGAAAAGGATTTCAGGTCTGTTTTAATTTATGTGACCTGCTTTTTATGCAACTTGCCATTTGTGGATGAATCCCTGACATCCTCCAATTGTGTTGGTTGCTTTAGTCATCTGCGTCTGTTGTATTGATTCTGTCTGTGCTGAAAACTGTACTGCAGAGCAAATATCAATGTGGTGCATTGTAACACCATGTGTTGTCCTCCGAGACAAATATCACTGAGGCTCCGTTTAACTGAACTGATTTTCCTTTCAACGTAATTGTTCTGGCTTTGCACATACAGACCTCTCCCTTTGTTGTTGTGTCTTTGAACACACGTGTCCTTTCACCCACATCAACTGGGAGGCTTCAGTTGTTTCTGAGTTTGTGTTGTACATGTTTCTAGCCAGTTAAAAAGAAAATTTAATTCCAAACTCATTTGATAGTTACAAGAACCTGAACCAAGAGGAGGAAAATTGGCTTTTGAAAAAGCTATAGATGCAACAATAATTTGTTATTTATTTCTAGTGTGCGCTGCACACCTTTTTAACAAACAGGATCATAAAAAAGCATTCTTTTAACACTTTTAAGGTGATTAACAGTTTCTATTGGTGGTATTTTTTATTCTTGATAATTGTCTTTGTTTCTGTCGGGATTAGAAGGTTTTATAAACTTTTTTTATAAACTGTTTTCTTGGGCTTGCTCAGCAGCACAAATCATATTTGTTTTATAATCTTTCTGTTTTTAGTTGTTGTTTTTTTCATTTCTGCAAATCAACTAAACCTAAAATGACAAATAGACTTTTACCTCATTCCTGACCTCAAACTAGGAAAATAAACTGGAACAAGTGAGACTCCTGCAGCTTTCAGTTATGAAACAAAATATTTTTTCTCCTGGCATCAGCATCCTGTTGAACAGAATAAACAAACATAACAAAGATAACAAAGCCCTCAGCCCAGATCTGCACACACTGTAACTTCATTCAGCATGGTGGTGGAAGGGTTACAATCTTCATGTCAGCATACCCCTTATTCAAGTCATGGAGAAGGCTTGGGACCAAATTAAGGCAGGGTCTCAAATGTGTTTGCTGTGTTTATGTACTATATCCTACTTAGAATATGTTCTGTTATAAATATATATATATACTGTATAAATATTTTTTTATAAAACATATATCAGTGTGCAGTACTGGTCTTGTGTGTTGTGTTTAGTAAATACATTCATGTACAGTAGCTCTGAAAAATTGCTAGACATAGAAACACTGCAGCTTATACAGAGCACAGCAGCTACAGATTACATTTCTAACGGTAAATTAATGAATGAAATACAATAGCAAACATTTGTTTTGTGTACAAATAGTTTCATCTTTTCTTTTCCCTCCCAGCATAGGCAGACACTCAAGTAAGAATTAAATAAAAACAGTTACTCAAATAATCACAACCGAGGTGTACAGAAGAGCATCTCTGAACGCACAACACGTTGGACCATGTCCATCCCTTTATGACCACAGTGCACCATCTTCTGATGGCTCCTTCCAGCAGGATAACACACCGTGTCACAAACTCAGATCATCTCAAACTGGTTTCTTGAACATGACGATGAGTTCACTGAATTCAAATGGCCTCCACAGTCACCAGATCTCAATCCAATAGAGAACCTTTGGGATGTGGTGGAATGGGAGATTCTCATCATGGATGTGCAGCTGATACATCTGCAGCAACTGTGTTATACGGTCATGTCAATATGGACCAGAATCTCTGAGGAATGTTTCCAGCATCTTCTTGATTGTGTGCCACGAAGAGTTAAGTCAGTTGTGAAAGCAAAAGAGGTCCAATCTGGTACTAGCAAGGTGTATATAATTAAGTGGCCTGTGAGTGTAGATTACAGTTATGTGAACAAAACATATGCTCTCTATCGAATACAGTTAACAGGAAAGACAACTTTGAGTGTTGTATACTAATTTAGTATCACGTTATGTCAAACAGCAATATTACGCTATTTTGGCTCAATTGTTGAGTGTCTATGGGATCAAATAACATATTCAGGATATCATAGGAATTAAGGTGGTAAGGTTGCCTTTTTTCAAGCTTTGTCTGAGGGGAGGCCCACAGTCTCAGACTTTGAAACCCCTTGATATACACAGTATTAATGATGTGTAGCATGAACAAGCAATTCAAAAGATCTCTCTTTAGCCTGATGGTGAGGACATGTAGGGTTGAGTACAGTCCATGGTACTGAACTAAAGTCCTACTGACAAAAACAGGAAATTAAATCACAAGTAATAAAATACTTTCAGCCCTGTGTGGACAAAAAGAGGATACAACAGTGTGATACCGTAAAGACAGATTTTACCAAAGCATTTTATTATTTGAGTTACAACTAAAAGTATTTCCCCAACATTAAGATAAGAGCCCCATATTATGCTCAGTGTGTTTACAGTGATGTGTTTCAGCAGCAATGTGACCTGCCGTAAAGAGACAGCAGAAATTCAAAGAAACTAAAATTCTTCCAGCGTTTGAGCTTAGTCTTAAAGGAAAATATTCCACCTCACATCTCCTTCTATAGTTACTTTTTTCTCTTTACTCTCTGCACATCTCCTAATTATCTAATTTTGCACTTGAAGTCCAGTCTGTTATGCCATGAGACTCTGCTGGAAAAAGCTGCAATTGACATTCAATGATGTTGTGCTGTCCTCGGTATATGTGCTGTATATAACTTGATAGTCAGATAAATGCCATCCTAACATCAAGACTCTGAAGACGACTGATCCTTTGTCCACAGGTTTATTGACGTTGAAGAAGGGTGAAACCACAATGCTATACCAAAGGCATAAGATGTATGCAGATGTCACTGGATTAGCTCAGATGCAATAAAACAACAGCTTTCTTAGTCATGCTCACTTTCTTCCTGGTTATTGGTCACATGACATAACCTGTTACTGGTCTGCGATTCTTAAAGTGACCGCAACGGTATACAGAAACAGGTACAAGTTACTTCAAGCAAGACTTCTAACATATTAACTTAGTTGTAACAGAACACTACCATTTCTTTTTCTCAATAACTTTATTGAGCAGTGCAACTGTACAAAAAGCCATTTTCCTTCAGGGATCATTAAAGTATTCTGATCATTCATGTATTTCAGTATTATTAAACATTTAACTTTTCAAGACAGCTATTCAGGTTATCGCCAGCCTATCAAGAAACTTTAAAATATTAATCATTCGTATATTTCAGTATTTTTCATTTCATTCATTCATTTCAGCAAAATTCAACGTTTCAAGGCAGCTATGCAGTTTAGCATCAGGCTTTCAATGAACGTTAGAATTAAATATTCCACGTCAATTATATATTTCAGTATTACTCATATCATTCAGTCATTTCAACCTAATTCAACATTTCAAGGCAGCTATTCAGTATAGCGATAGCATTTCAGCAGCCAGCATTCACACCGCAATTTCTTCAGAAATTGCCTTCTCTAGTTACATTCATTCTTTGTTGAAACATTTTAGATCATGTAAAAAATGGCACCAGTGCTACTCCAGGGTTAAACATGAACTAGCTAGCTAGTTAGTCAACCAGTCAAGCATGTGCTATCCTAGCTAAGAATGATGGCTGCTGCTAGCCAAGACTTAAATCAAGCTGTGCATTATCAGAATCAGAATCAGAATCAGAATCAGAAATACTTTATTAATCCCAGAAGGGAAATAGCTTTTTGATACAGTTACAATGCTCAATAAAGTTATTGAAAAAAGAATAATAAACTGTAGAAAATAGAGGGTGTAGAGCTGTAAAGGGAGGGTCCGAATATGGTTGGACCAGGGGCTTCATGATGTGGGAGGTCAGTGCCACAGGTCTGTAGTCCTTGGCTCCACTGGGGCGTGGAGTCTTGGAACAGGAACTAGGCAGGAAGTCTTCCACAGCACAGGGACCCTCTGCAGACT
>JAVQJD010020779.1:0-18987 GCA_036023655.1 Nannoperca australis
ACATACATACATACATACATACATACATACATACATACATACATACATACATACATACATACATACATACATACATACATACTGATTGCAATGCCAACTACAGGGTTCTGGATGACCTATCAATAAATAGCCTGACTGACCAATAAAATGACAGCATGGTAGCGCCACAGGATTACTTGTCACTTGTCTTTGTGTGTTACATGACTGGCACCTGTCAGTAAAGCTGTGCTGCCTCTGCTGTTTTAAGTGTTTGCTGTCATTGCCGGTGACCATCAGTGATAAAGAGCCAGTCACCATTAATCATTCACCATTAGTCATTTACAGCCATTATTTATGTAAATCCTATTAGTGTGTTTTATGATACAGTTAACCCTTAAAGCATAGAGGCAGCCATGCTGATAAGGACACAAAGTTCCATCAATTTTCCAAAAGTGGAAAAAATAAATAGATAAGTAACCCTTCTGACAATAGTCAGAAAATGATGGTTCCCTGATACCGATGTACTCATAGCAGTTTAAACTCTGCCTTCCAGCAGCCACTGGAAGAGGGCATAGATCTGTAAGTCCCTGTGCAGATGCATCAAATCTTCAACATGCTTGAGGCAAGATATTCCATAATGCACTGGAAATGAAGGTAAATGCTTCGTATAACTTCTCCATCTCTAAGATAAGGATTCGGCCCTGTGGTCAAGTCTGCCAGGTAACAGTCCTCCCCTCTCTCGCACAAAAGGCCCTCGTGGGCTTTAAAGCACAAGTGTGCATAAGTGTGCTCCTCCTGCTGGGCAGAGGTACTGTGGAGGGTGGGATGTAAGCTGTTCAAAGCGTACCCATGACAATCATTATTATTATATTTTTAGAATCTATGTGTTGTCGCGGTCGCTGCCCTTGCCAAAATACCCTCTCATATTCAGTGAGGGGCGGGGCCACTTTTCAATGAGTTCACCCAATCCAAATTGCACACTCAGGTGTTTCCATTTATCTCAGTAAGGTCTCTCTGTTGATTTGTTCACCCAGAGAGCCCTATTTGGGAGGGCAGTAGTGTTCTTGGATAGTCTAGCTAAAGTTCTAAATAAAAAATCCATTGAGACAATAACTTACTGTTAAGGGCCACACAAAGAATTTAAAGTAGGGAGAAAATACTATTCTGAAAATGCCATCAGTGTGAGATTGCTAAGCAATCAACAGGGACTCCAGAAAGACACTACGCCTGGCAAAGAAATAGTCCAGCACATATACCCCCATAAAACCAGAACATGTCATTTATCCAAGATACAATATGTTTATTGGTGAGCTTTAGAGACGTTGGAAGGCAGACTTCTGTTACCTTTGGACAGAGCTAGGCTACCTGTTTCCCCCTCTTTAGTCTCTTTGTTGCTAAGCTAACTCCTTCTGGCTGGAGCTTTACATTTACCATTCAGACATGAGGGTGGTATCATCTTCTCATCTAACTCTCAGTGAAACTGAAATAAAATTCTTTAAACTTTTTCACCTAGCAGAATTGGGATTGTGTTATCTCTGGACAGTATTGACTGGACTCTCATGCAAATCAAAGAAAGAAATATATCCACAAATAATCACATTACCATGCACACATTACCATATATGTTATATATTTTAAATTAAACATGTAATACTCATCTACATGTACTCAATACTAGTCTGCACATTCTGGATAAAAAAATCACAGAAGACCCCATGAGATTGCTAAATGAAACACTTCTGAATTCTTTCATTATTCCTCCCTAAACCAGCAGTCCTCCCTAGCAGAGAACCCTGGCATCAAATTAATCAAATGCATTTTCATGAGCTAAAACCAGTATGTACTGAATCGGACATAAAAAGCCATTCTTCTTTGTCTAATTAAAAAAAAAAAACTCCTACACTACTGCATACAAACGAATGATCACACCCGACCACAAACAGGCCATCAAAGTGACATCTGCTGACTATCCCAAACACGCCAGGGACTCTTCTTCATTTCTACCTTCATTTCACGGTGTTGTATTTATGCATGCTACGTGTTTCTGTCTCTCTCCACTGGCCTCTGTCTCGGCTGCTGACCCCACTCTGCTCTCCTGTTTCTGCAGTGATGATCTGTCCACACTCTTGTCTTCTTATAGTAAAACAGTAACTGTAAGCACAATTGTAGGCATTGTTTTGTAGAGCCAACACACAGTTATCAGTCATAGTATCCTTTGCCTAATTTTACAAAGATGAAACGAGTTTAAACACTGCTATAAGAAACACTGCATTTTTTACACAACTCACTCCCTGGAGTCACATCCTCTGAACTGATCTAATAATGTTTAGCTAGACTGCTGCTGCTACATGCCGCAGAGGTTCGGTGAAATGCAAATGTCTGCCCGTTTGTTACAAAAACATTTGTGTCTGCAGAGGTCAAGGACAAAGTGAGGCAGACAGACACCAAGCAATAGGTGCTTCACATTTCAATAGTAAAGCTCACAAAGGGTTGAAAATCTAGTCTGTTTTTTTGTAGGATATGTGTAGGCAGCTCTCCAAAAAAAGACAATGTCAAAACTTGCAGCATACAAAATATTTTCTCTGAAGACAGCAAGAGCCGTTAATGATGAACTTCTTCTAAACCCGACATAGCAGACACATTACCAGTATTATCTATTCCGAGGATAACATTATGATTAATTGCATAAATGGCATTTTGACTCTTTTATAGCTGGTTGCTATTGTTAATGAGCTTCTGGAACACTGAATCAAATCCAGGTGCTCTTCATGTGTGGGATTAACAGCGTACTTTGTCTTAGTTTTACTTAATAGGCATTGTGGAAAACACAAGGAAACAACACCACAAACATAACTGATGTGTAAAAAGCTTTGTTTGGCTTTATTAGTCAAAAAATAGTCTAATTAGCACTTTACTGAAAGCTTGCAAAGTATTACAATATTACAGGTGTTACAGCAAGCTAGAGAAACACAACAATGTTTGTCATTCAGCGCTACTTTTCCCTGTCTCAGGTGAATTCAGAAAAGGATTGCCTTTATTTTGGTTTTTGCGTCCGCTAAACCTGCACAAATAAGACAAAAGGAAAACGTGTGATTCTCAAAGCACCCTCAAACGGTGACATGCACCCCTAACCGTGCTACCAAGCCAATGGCGTCTCGGTGCTCCGGTTCTATTTGCACATATTTCAATTAGGTAGAATATACAGACATTTGCACAAAGTTGGTCCCTTTCTACACAAAGTAGCCTCATTGTGAAAAAAAAGTCAAATTCACAAACAGCAGCACTAATAGAGTGAAAATTAGAATTAGAATATCATTTTTGATTGTAGCTCTCTGTATTTTTTACTATTAATATTACAATCATAATTATTAGTATTATTTGTATTAATACCATTATTATCACTTTACATCTCTATGTGGAACTTAGCACTGTCTCTCTCTCTCTCTCTCTCTCTCTGTCTCCACATGGATAACTGCAATCAGACGCAAAACATTACGGCCGTGTTTGTACTGCCATAATACAATATCTTTTTTCGAACCTTGAGACGGGACACAGTTCATGGTGCTATCTCCATGCCCGAGAGCTGAGCCATGAGATGTAAGCAGGCTGTTTGTTCAGTACAGCTTAAACATATGAGATAAACATAAAGTTTTTTTGAAAGGCTTTACAGAAAAACATCCAAGGCTGAAATCCAGAAGTCAGCCCAGCACTTCATTAGGCTTTTGTTTTGTTTTATTTGAATGGGGATAACAATGCCACTTCCTGAAGATCCCAGTAACGGTTACAGCCTGACTGTAGCAAAGCCTCACAGAGAAAAGAAGTCTGACCAACAGGCGTTCTCAACAATCAATCAACCAGCTTTTTGACTCTGTGCCAGAAGGTCCTGCCAAGTAATCACCTCTCAGACGGCGCAAGTGAAGAAGATACAGAGTGAGATAGGCTTCCACTTCCCTGTCAGAGTAAAACTTAAGAAAATAAGAGGTGAGGAGAAAAGAGATTAAAAGAGAGTTTCTACTGGTTTAATTTACCTTCCCCCTTATCCTGTAATGACACCGCTGCCTCTCTTAGCTTTATCAGTTCAGTTATGAATATAGACAGACTTTTAATCACTTCCTTATGTATTAAAAAGCAGATAATGTTCATCCAGCCAGTGCATTGATAACAGCAGCAGAGCAGGAGCAAACTTCACAGCAATATATTCACTTTACAGTGCAGTTTTGGAGCACTTAGCTCTGTCACCTCGTAGCAGAAGTTTTAAATCTCAGGTGTGAGTGTGATATTGTTTGCGTGTCAATACCTTTGAAGGGCTGGCAACCTTTTTCCCAGTGCATGCTTGTGTGGACTTCTGAAAGCATTAGTTTTTTGTAAAACAAACATTGTCTTACATAATCCTGTTTAAATTTATCTAAAATAAAAAACAAAATAGCCAAAGAATTCATTCTTTTTGCAGCTGAAACCTAAGACTTGCAAGTTGATGCCGCCGCTACATCATCTGTGGTGCAAAACAAAATATTTCTGTTGCACATGAAAACGCTTTTATACTCAAAAGAATTAGCATATCTCATAAACAAAAAAAATGTAGTTAGTTCAAAAAACTTCTAGAGTGTTAATAAATATTTTATTCATGTTTTTACATTCTTAATTGTTTTAGATCAACATGTTTTTTGTGTTTATTAAAAGAAATGATGATTTTAGTATCTTTTTTAATTTATGACACAATTTCAATACCAAGTAGGCACTGATGGACCATTTTCCATTGATACAGTTCCACACAGTCACACAGGGCTTTCGACATTGTGCAAACCAAGGCCATTATTTCAACTAGGCAGCTGTGCGAACAAATAGCTGTTCAACTTAATCAAACCCGTAAATATGCTGATGTTCACAACCCATATCCAAAAGGATTCTGGGATTGATGAGAGGCAGAATTTATGGTGACGGCCATTTTACTGTAGAAAAGAACGCTGGAATATTTAATTTTCTGCTTCTCAGATTTATGTAACTCTACTATCTGATCTCACGACTGAAAATGTCAGAGAGGACGAGGATACCAGGTTACATTCTGTTGTTTCATGCTTTGTTGGCTTCTTTGTAGGATTATGGGCTGCTCCTAATTCTCCATGCTACCTTGCACACAAATCCAAATAGTGTCCAAAACATCCAAAACACAAAGCATGCCAAATGTTACTCTGTAAATTGAAAGTACATTTCCTTCCCAATAAATCATGTCTAATTACATAACTTCTATGATGAAATAATCTCTTTGACTGATTTACAATTTACAAATCACTCTGGCAATCATTGTATCTTCTGACCATCTTCAGGTTAACAGTGGAAATATGGCATTATGTCTGTCTGAACATGACCTCGCAATCTCAATCAAGGTCAGAAGTCAAGGTCAGCTCCAGATTAACAGCCCTTTAGCTGGCAGGGATTTTGGATGGGCAGATTACCGGGTGACGCCCTGTTGCCCTGTAATAAAATGACAGGGCAGCACAGTGTCTGGCCGGTCATCTCACTCTTCAATCACATTTTTCTTCCAGTTTACCACAAACAGCTTGGACATTTTTCATCAAAACCATAACAAAGAACAGACTGAAATATTTGCACCTTTTGTTTCAATAAAGAATGTTTTTATGGAGAGTGAACAACAAACTCTGAAATCTCCATTGCCACTGTGACAATTGTGTTTTGAAAAATAAACTGACTCAAAATGTCCCTTGGTGAGGCAGTCCTACAGGGAGCCACTTTGAGAAGAATACATTACCTGTGTAAGTGGTAGTTCAGAAAGAAGCATAGATAAAATGACAAGTAAAAGGACGATGTGGCAAAGAGAAATTGCTATTCACAGCATTTTCATTGGCACTTACAGTATATGTTGCTGTTTAAATTGTTATTGCTGCTGCTATATGTCTGCTTTAGAAAGAAATTTCTTGAATGCTGCTGAAGTGAAAAAGATTTAAAATGAAGTGGGCAGTGTCTGCTGAGACAAGTGTGTTGAGTTCCTCTCAAGTGTGTGTATATGTATATGAGTGTACACATACACACATATTTCCTAATATGAATTGTAGTTTTCTTGATACTACTAACTTGAGAGACCTCAAGTTACAATACTGCTGGGTGATTTTTAGCTACACTCATATGTCGCTCAACCACTACTTTAATCCAGATTGAAGTATCTCAACAACTGTTGTGTAAATTGCCATGAAATGTTGAAGGGTGAAACCTACTGACTTTGGTGATCCCCTGAATTTTCCTCCATGAGGTTGACATGTTTTATTTTTAATGGCATGCTTGACAGCTATTGGATGAATTGCCATGAAATTGTGTACTTTTATGGTACCCAGAGGATGAATCCTAATAACACTGCTGGCCCCGACCTTTTATCCATGAGCAGCTCAAAATGTTTATTAATGATATTCCAGTGAAATATCTCAACATCTACAAGATGGACTGGCACGATATTGTATTAAGTGTCCATGGTTCCCAGACGATGTATCCTGATGACTCTGGTGAACCCTTGACATTCTATTTTGCATAGCAACATGAGGTTGACATTTGTGACTTTGGGTGAAATGTCTCTGCTGCTACTGGATGGAATGCCATTCAATTTTTCATTTGTTTCATTTCATCTCTTCATCAGATTGAATTTTAATAACATTGCATCAGAGCCTCCATCCGGACAAAATTGTAATTTGCGCAATACTTTGGTTTATGACTAAATACCTAGAAAACGAATGACACTCTGCAAAACATCAGCATGTTAGCATTGTCATTGTGAACATGTTAGTATATGGATGTTAGAATTTAGCTCAAAGGTACAGCATTACAGTGGCGTGGCTGTAGATTCTTATTTTAAGCCACTCTTAAAGAAACATTTGTGAAAACTCATGATAGGGTCCCATTCATGACCTGGTCTGTAGTGTGTAGTTGACTGCTGTATGCACTACCAAAGAAGCTTAACTTAAAGTGATGTTGCAGTTAAAGTTTTTTTAAGTGTTTTGAAATAGTTTGCAATTAGAAATATCGTCCCTTTATAACTTTGTCAGATAAGTACAGCATTGCTGATTTTCTTTACAGCCATTCAAAGACATTCAATTGTGTTCAACATTCAACTTTTTTTCTGTAAATACATTTATCTGTATTACATAGGCTGGGGCATGGAATTTTCTCTCGTTTCTCGACGAGTAACGCCCTGCTTTTCAGGTGCCAAAGAGCGAAATAGTCCATGACAATCATATAGTACATAACTGAATTCATGATTTTGTTCAATGTTTCTTCTCAACAGTTCTCTATCTGAAACTGAAACACAGAGCGCTGACTCGTTCTCTCCTGTTCTACCTCTCCCACTCACTGCCTCCTCTGTCTCTGACATTCTTTTTCTGTGATGTGAAGTAAAGACATAGCAAGCCTGTTCCAAGATTGAAGCTTTCTGTAGAAATTTGTGATCATGCTTGGATGCTCACCTTATTTTCACAGTACACTTGTGTACTGACTTTGCTTCAGCTTTTATATAGTTGAAATGTATATAGTAAAAGTCAGCAGTTTGTAGAACATTTATGTAAATACATAGATCAGAGTAAATACAAAATTCAGACGCCATGTCAGAAAATAAAGGTCGTTCTACTTCAGCAAGACTCATCCAGAGCTAAAGAGAAGGTCTTGTAACATAGCAAGCTGTTTCCAATTCTATGAAGTGTGCCGGAAAAAGTTTAAGCTGAACTCTTGCTGGATTGCATTGCAGCAGCATCTAGTAGCATATTGTTTTTAAAGTAATGTTATTCTACTGGGCTGAAAATAAGACACATTCACAATGATGCAGATGCAAGTCCACATTAGTCTAATTTATTGGCACATATTGCTAATAAATGTTATAGTATACACTGACATTATTCCATGTTATATGTGTTCCCACATAAGTTGTAAATCTTTAAAAACAAATGTGTAGTTTCCTTTTAAAAAAAGGCTCAGTAATTTCTAAAAGTAGCTGGGCACTTTTAACCAATGGTATTCTAAAAGGAGAAAGTAGTACATTCAGTTATACTATTTTCAGCTGTGAATGAACACACATTTGGCCCATTAGTGAGTGTTTACAGCAGCAGTGCGGTGTTTGTGGGATTGAGTCCAAATAAACTACAGTATGTATGTTCATGGTGATGATGGAACATGTCAGCCAGTGCAACAGCGTGGCTCCTTGATATTGGTCTTTTTATTTGAATTATTTATAATTTAAAAAATAAAGAGCATTTTATTTGTTTTTGTTTCTGTGAGAGTCTCTGTGTGTGGCCATTGACAGGAATGGTTTAATGGTGTGTTACAATTCGTCTTTATGTTCTATAGGCCATGCTTTGCACAATAACGGTCTGTCTATCACCCTCTCTCTCCTTGTTTTACCATGACTCTCTCCATCGTTTCTCTCTGGAAATATGAATGTTTTGGGGCTTACAATGTGTCGGCCTTGCCCATATGAGCCTCTTTGAGAAACTCTAAACTCGTTGCTTATATCAGAGCGTAGAAGCTGAGTTTATTAGTAATGCCAGCCTTGTTGTTGTTCGGCGCTGAACGAGTAAGAGGCTTGCAGGGGAGGCTTATCTGTCAGGGTGCACACACACACAAGAAGAGCACAATACAGAAACACACCATCAATACAAAAAGGCAGATATGTCTACACACACACAAAGCCAATGTGAGCATGCATGTAAGCACAGATAGTAACCTTTGACACACATTACACGCATTAATGAAGGCACACTCATAAACGTACGTACACACGGGCTTTGGTCATGCTAAAGTATAAACAAGTAAAAGATGGTTTCAGAGTGATTGTGGCCTTGTCTTGTTAGGTGCTGCATGAATAAGAGGCTTGCAGGGAAGGCTTATCTGTTTGGCAGTGCACACTCTCTCTCACACAGACACACACAAACACAAATTCACACACTTTTTAGAATCCTTATCTGAGTCAGGTTAGATAACATAGCAAGGCATAGAGTAAGGAGCAGATCTCACCATGAATGGAGCATGTACCTGGCTTAGGAAACTACTTACACACACACACACAGTTCCCTAGGTTACAGAGCAGATGTTATGACCAATGCTGTTTGCCTGGCGATATATATGTATGCGTAGAGAAAGGCGTATGGCAGAGCTCACTGATAAAGAGTGGAATGTTTGTGGGGAAAAAAGGCATCACGCTCAGCTGATGGCAATCACTGGCAGCTCAATCAGTCAACTGCAATTGGTTACTCTAAACAACTGAATAAGATCATTTAATCTAGGTTTTCTGTTGCTACTTTTAAAAAAGTCAAATTGAAATTAAAAATATTTTTTATTAGGAAATCAGTATGTCCTTGGTGTTGCATACTGCTCAATTGTAACTGGGGAAAAAACGATAAATGTAAGTTTTGTTTACTTTTCTGCAATGATAGTTCCCCCTTCATTAGAGTTCTCTAGGATACCGACCATAGACTGTATATAAAGATGGACGACATGCCAGCTGCAGTATAGGTCATAAACCCCACCCCCTCCATATTAGGGGATGGGACATGGGCCAAACTGAAAAATGAAAGTACACGTACATTTTTCCCAAAGATGGTTTCCGTCATTTTAGGTGGTTCTTATCATGCTGATGTTTGTTTAGGTGTTCACTTTCTGATACGTTTGGTTTTGGATAACTTTAATTAGTTATCTAATGCTATAAAAGGGGGTGTTACATCATGATTGACATCTTTGAGTGTACTGATCATTGGATTGGGCACCCTTGCACCACCAAAGTGAAGCCAAAAGCACTTCTCAGCCTTATTATTCTAGAAGAAAGCAGACTGTGTCAGAGCTGTCAAAACCATGGCTGCTAATTGACCTCATACTCTATCTGTAGATTCTTCATGCACTGTAGATGATGTTTTAGTTTAACATATAATAGATTTATTTTTTTATAATTTTCTGCTGTCTATAATCCCTGAAGTTTGTACATACTGATGTAAATCAAAATATTTTAAGCAGGTTTGTCTTAGCCTGCCTTAGGCTCCAACTTCAAAAACCCATCTAAAACCACTTGTAGACACACTGTTGTATTGACTAATACACCCAGGTTTTTCACAATAAAATAAGTGCTTTGCATATTATTTCAAATTACTTCCCATATGGTTTAAGGGCTGTGACAAAGTTCTCTTTTTGTCCCCTTTGGGGTTAGGTAGGGTCAATTCATTAATCTGTTCAATACAGTGTTGAAGTGACTCTAGCATTGGCCAAGAGAAGAGTATGGAGAAGGAAAGGAACTGCTCATGATCCAAAACATGGCACCTCATCAGTGAAGCATGGTGGAGGTAGTGTCATGGCGTGGGCATGTATGGCTGCCAATGGAACTGGTTCCTTTGTATTTATTGAGGATGTGACTGCTGACAAAAGCAGCAGGATGAATTCTCAAGTGTTTCCAGCAATATTATCTGCTCATATTCAGTCAAATGCTTCAGAACTCATTGGACGGAGCTTCACAGTGCAGATGGACAATGACCCGAAGCATACTGCGAAAGCAACCAAAGAGTTTTTCAAGGCAAATAAGTGGAATGTTATGCAATGGCCAAGTCAATCGCCTGACCTGAATCCCATTGAGCATGCATTTCCCTTGATGAAGTCCAAACTGAGGGAAAATGCCCCAAGAACAAGCAGGAAGTGAAGGCAGCTGCAGCAGAGGCCTGGCAGAGCATCACCAGGGATGAAACCCAACATCTGGTGATGTCTGTGTGTTCCAGACTTCAGGCTGTAAGTGACTGCAAAGGATTTGCAACCAAGTATTAAAAAGTGAAAGTTTGATTTATGATTGTTTAGTTTGTCCCATTACTTTTGGTCCCTTAAAAAGTGGGAGGCGCATATAGAAACTGTTGTAGTTCCAAATTAAAGCTGAAGGTCTGCAGCTTAAGCACATCTTGTTTATTTCATTTCTAATCTATTGCGGTGGTGTATAGAGCCAAAAAGATGAGAATTTGACAATGTCCCAATATTTATGGACCTGACTGTATGCAGACAGAAAATCAGTTGTGTCTATTTAGACCCTTTTGTAGCTGCCAGCTTACCACAGTGTTTTGGTACCTCGGTACCAAATTTCTGTGGTAAACTTACTGCACAACTTTACTGTTGTCTCCAGACCTCAGTAAATTACATGACAAGTATCTATTACCAGAAGAGGTGCTGGGTAATTGCAGTGCACATTTTTGAGATTAACATTCATTTTGAAAGCTGTTGGAATAAAGTGGTGAGATATCTGAAATACTATAAGTTGCATAAAGATGAATGATCCTATGTCTAAAGTACATCAATCTCGATCCAGCCAACCAAGGCACATAGAACCACAGTAAAACGCAGGAGAGCTCTACCTTCTTCTTAACTTCTTTCTTAACTTTTAATCCTGACGATTAATTTAGTCAACAATCATAGAAGGAAGCCTAGACAAGACAGCCAGATCCTGATCCAGCCCAACAGACTCAACATCAACATCTTATCATCACCCATATCCCACCCAAGTGCCCAGCTGTGAAGTCACATTGACAATTCACACAACACACTATTATTTAAATGGTTAAGTAAGATTTGAACTTCTGTATAAAAAGTTTAAAATAGGACATTTGAATGTAGGAGTAAGTGTCTGTAAATATCTGTTTTTGTATTGTAGTAAATCTTTAAAAAAAAGCCTTGTGGAGGTTCAGCTCCTTTCACAGATTCAAATCTGCCCTTTCAGCTTTCCATGCTGGGATATGTGACACTGTTTTTACAGGGGGAAGACCTGAAACTCTGAAAGAAAAGTACAACACTAGACTGGGTACCACCCACTGACCCTCTAGCAGCTTGTTGTGCTCTGGGGTTCACACCCACACAACACTTGGAGATGCTACAATGTAACAGGGTTCAGTAGGCCTTTTTGACAGCTGGCATACCTGAAGAAAACAAACAAAGGATCAGATTTTATTTAGTCAATAGCATCCATGAAAAGATGCTTGTTATTTGCCGCTATACAGAATCCTGCAAATCAGTTCAGGACAGTTCCACATGGCCACAATCAAACTAAAAGGTGCCTTAAAGTGAGGACTGTCAGCAGCAATGGAGTCAGCAGAATTCACTAACTTTGTTAAAAATTAGGCTTTCAAAGTGACAGGCATCAGAACTGGCAACTATGACAAACGTCACAGGTGTAAAAACCACATGTAGCAGTGCAACAAGATTCTGTGGTTTTAGCTGTGAAAGCCACGTTCGCCCTTTTTGACTGTTTAAGGGAACAGTCACAGGAAGTTACATGACTTGAGATGGAGTTTGCCCATACTACTTTAGCTTGATACTCTTTAACGTACCGGATTCAGATTTTTTAAATGTAAGTATTGAAATGGTCACTGCAGAGGACACATAACCCTATAATAATTCCAAATTTTATCAGGTTCATTGCTCATCATTGTTGCTTAAAATTGTTGCTTAAAATTTGAAGTTGAAACATTTGAAAAAGTTGAAATACTGAAAAAGTTGAAATGGGAATGATATTATAATATCCATTTTAGTGAATTGCTAAAAGATGTTTCAGTTTAGGTGGAGTGAGAAAGTGAGTGTCAGTGAAGTGTAATCACTCAAATAAGATGAACTCTAAAGATTAAGAGATGAAAGCAGCACAACTGTCATTTGATGTTAATGCTCAAAGCAGTTGAAATGTCATTTGAAGACTAGGTTTAAATCAGTTAGAACATTTTCGAAATTTCAGTTAAAGTGGGTGCGCTAGAGGGCAGACAAATGCATCCACCGTAAGCAGTTGAAAGATCTGAAACTCCCATTCACATAACTTCAAATTAAAATGTACTTTGCAATATACATATTAAATTAAATATAAATATTACATTTCTCTCATATTTTAGTATGCATCAGTTACATCTTTTATTGGTGGTACATCCCTGCACAGTTCTTGACCACAGATCCCCACAGTGTGACCCTTTCTATACAAGAAGGGAAGGACATGAACATGAAAGACTAACACTCATGATTGACATGAACCTCAAACTAATACAGTCACTTTTCACATGCAAGTTAAGACAGTGTGCATGAGTTTGTTTGTAACTTTTGATCTACTCATCCCTCTCCTATGCACCTGCCTCATGAAACAGATAAAGTTGTATGGACAGGAAAGAAACCAATCACATTGTAAATTGACTCGCAGTTCTTGAAAATGATCTGTCTGAACTAGTTATTTTCAAGAAAAACCAACAGCCTGGAGCTGGGAACTGAAACAATGCTGTAATAATTAATAATGATTTCAAGAGTTGTGTGTTTGTACTTTCCCTCAATATATCCAAATTTGTGTTGCAACTGTTTTGTTCGATCTTTAAAATGTCATACATTTCTTAAGCTCAAGCTGATGTCTTTAAATATCTTGTTTTGCCCGACCAATAGTTCAAAACCTAAGAATATTCACTTTACTGTCACATAATACAAAAAAAGCTTCAACTCCTAAAACATTGTTGATTGTTTAGCATTTTGCTGAAGAAATTACTTTTATTTTGATAATTAACTAATTACCAAAATAGTAGCTGATTATCTTTCTTTTTAAATTAATAATTTTAGATCTAAACAAAATTATTGTCTATATTTTATCATCACAGCTTCTGTGAAACAAGTTAAAAACAAGTTTAAGCTATCAGGATATGAAACTTAAAAGGGGACCATGTATATTTATCTTTATCTATAATTTCCTCCCTGCTAGGTGCATTTATTAATGCAGCCTTCTATCTTACTACAGATAAACGCCTCTGTTTCCAAAGAATGCACTTTGTTGCCTTCCACACGGTGGCACCGAGCCAAGATTTGGGTACAGGAAGTGATGTCAGTCTGTGTGCCAGTTAGGGACAAATCTGATATTCTCACAAAGCAATTTCCGATGATAAACAAACAGAACCTTCCCCCTGTATGTGTATACACATCCTCACATGTCCAGTTCCCAGTAAGGCTAACTGTGTTTCTCCAGATGCATAAGAAAGTCAAAGCAGTGAAGATTACCTAATACGTGTCAACACATGCTTCATAAAAAAATGCCAGAAACTCATGTATGGAAAAAATGTAGCTGATGAAGACAATAATAAAACTTAATGTATTTTGAATTCACTTGTTTAATAATAAGGCCAAATTAATTACAATAAATACAAAGTATCACAGAGAGGCCTCTTTGTTTCAATATATCTCTTCAATGCTTAAGATATCCCAGTTCCCACATGAACTACAGGATTAAAACAATCCTCTGGTCTCCTTTCTTTTTTACTGTGGGCATGATTCCCATGGACCATGAACCACGCAAACCAGCTTAGGGAACAAAATTTTCTGCCCGCTTTTGTTTTCCTAAGGCACTTTGGACTAAAGAATCACTAGCTCGGCACTGTTGACATTAGCGCAGCCCACTAACCCCTGAACCCTGAGCCACTACTACAGGAAGTCAGTAAAGCCTTTCATAAGGGTAGTGTAAGTTCACTTCATTGGCCTGCCTATGAAAAGGATTTATCTCTGGACTATAAAATTGGAGGCATAAGAGGAGGAAGCTGGACTGGGATGAAGGGAGGAGGGCAGGGGTGAGCCTGAACTCCATTAGGGAAATCATAAACTCCCCCATCAAAGAATGAAATCTGAAGTCAGACATCCCACAAACCTGTGTGAAACTCAATATCACCCCAAAACTCGTTATTGGTAGATGAATCTACTGTCATTTTGTCAGCTGGCATATAATTGAAAAAACTGATGAGAAGATGTGGCGCAAACGCAAGTATGGATATGCAGACAAAGCTTTTTTCCGTTTTTAAGTATGTTAACAGGTGTTCAGACAATAAACTACATCCCTGTGAATGTAGCAACAGTGAAGGCACTGAATAAAAAGGAAAACAAAGTGCCTATAAAAATGCATCTCTGTCATTGGCAAGGGTGTGGGATTTGGAGGGGGCACAACAAAGAATTAAAAGTGAACTTAGCTTCGCGCTAAATGCTAACATTTGCAAAGAATTTTTTTACATAGCCATCCCTAGAGATACACTACACGTTTGGCTACAAATTACAAATTCTATATAAATTGCTTCATTATTAACGCACTAAACTTATAATCATGTTTAGTTTCGAGTTAGTTTGCGAACTAATATGTAATGATACATTTTATTTTCATTTGTACTAAAAAAAACATTGTAATTTACTGCCTTTTCTTTGATTGATATTAAGTAATTGGAGATTATTCACTAAAGTGAAAATAGCTTTTTTTTACCCAAAAATATATGCTGAGGATTTTAAGGCCCCAACAACCTCCACCAAGATAGAACAACTTGTATGTTGCCTGAGAAGCAAAACCCTGGTAAAAGTTCTGCAAGCAAGCGGTAACATTTTGATCAACTAAGAGCTTATCTTATCTGGATGTTGGTAGCCAGACAGTAAGATGACACTGTTTAACGAGAATTTTGTGAGTAAACCAAACTGAAAGTATAAAATTGTGTGTTTGTGGGGGCAGGGGGGTATACTTTCTGCTGGTATATGTCTGCTGACTATAATCTGTCTGCTTGGTTAGTGGTAGTGGAAGTAGGTGTTTAGTAAAGGAATGACAATGGGCTCTGTTTAAGATTCAGTTGTTCATATATTATGTGAAATGAAAAGTAGGTTCATCACTTTTCTGTTACTGACAGTGACACTGGTTGTTATTCATCAGCCCTAACAGATGAAGTGGGCACCTGTTGGTAAACCATCACCATTAATAGAAAAAAATATTTGACCAATTACGAGCAGAACACGAAGCACAGGAGATGGAAGTAGGTACATGTCTTTCTACCTCTAAATGTAGACATAAATCAGAGGGCTTTGAAGAGATGGATGACAAGGCTAATTCCCAGAGGATCACAGGAGCCAGTGTGTAAAGTGAGACAGCTGGGAGAGACCTAGCATGTGTGCATAAGACTAAAGACTTTACTGGCTGTGTTACCACTGTATGTCTTTACTGATGGGTGCTGACAAGTGCTGTCTGGACCCAAAATATCAAAGAACAAAAAAGTTGTCAGCGCAGTCATGAAATAAGAACTGGCTAGTGAAGTAGAAAAATATCTACTAAGAACCTCACACTGGTTCAGTATCAGTAAACTAAACCTGTACAGTGAAATAAATAAATGTAACACTACAGTTAAGTCAACTAGTTAAGTATGTAAAACATGAAATAGATTTCTTCTTTATTAGGGAGCACTCAGATACAAATTAATTATTTTCATGTCCTGAGCAGAAACAAAACAAGTGAAGGCTTGGCTGGTAATTACAGAAAGTGTTTAAAACGCTGCAGTAGCACCAACAATGTAGTGGCATTATTACAGACGTAACTTTGTCAAGACAAGAGGATCAGGAAAAGCATCAGCCATCAGCTCACTCTGCACATTACATTACTTAGCAGTACTAAAAGTACTCGAGCAGAAGTGCCTTTTCCGGTTAAACAGGGCAATGGAGAGAAACGTCTGTCCTGCTGTTCCAAAAGCATCTCACTCATCAATCATAGATGCCTGCAAAAGCTGTGTTCTTTGACAGCAGCTTGGTGGGGATTCGGGAGCAGCCACTTCATCTGTATTCACTAAGATCCAAACCCAGTAGGGGATGCAGGGAGGTATGCCCTAAGGTCACTTCTCTTGTCCTATTTGATATCAAGCTCATTTCATTTGTGGTACATCATCTGCCTTGTCAGAAACCCTCAATGTACAGTATTTAATATCATCCACCAGCAGTCATGGAAAGTTAACATGTCAGATAGGCTGGGGTGAGAGGTCAGTTGAAAGCTTGAAAGACGCTTGTTGAGTTACCATCTTTAAGTCTGGAAATTCTAAAAGCTGACAGAATGTAAAGCCTAAAAAATACACTAAATCATAATGCATTTACATTTGAGACTTTGTTGCACAACATTTCATCCACGTCATGTCTCAACTGGTGTGTGACTAAAGTGATGTAAGCTGGCTAGCAGTTGGTATGGCAACATCACTCACAAGGTCACACACAAGATTTTTATATTTCACTTTGACGAGTTAAATTCACGTTGTATTTCCCCCGTCGCACATATGCTGAATAAAGCCAGGACTTTACTGTCGGTCCATTTGTTTGTGTTTTGGTCCATTTATTAAGGCTACCATTACGGTGTTTGGCCAATCACCGTACATTTACAACACTCAAGGTTCCTCCTGTGCTAAGAGAGTACCTACTCTGAAGTAGTCCCTCAAAACGACATTCTATGATCTACAATTGTGCCAAGTTCTTGCAGTGCGAACACAATAAACTGCTTGTAGAACTATGAAAAAGTTCCTCCGGTCTGAAAATGCTGAATGCTATTGTTTCTGGGTATAAAGAAGTGGCATTTTTATCTGTATTTGTTCAATCTGAAATCCAAATTGACATCCACAGACAAACACACCCTCCCATACCGGGGTTGATAGAAAGGATTTTGCTGGATGAATAATACCTTCTTATGTTATTTTTTGATATCAATCAAAGTTCAGACCAAAACGATGTCTTTGATGCTGTGATATTTGACTAAAACCTCATCACCTAGATGTTATAATAGGGGCCTTTGGGAAGCAACAGGTTGCCATCCACAGAAAGCAAAGAGTGGACCAATGCTGGACCTTTGTGGCAGTGTGTGAACCCAGTGTGAAGGAGCTGGGGAGGTGAGAAAGGGCAAGAGCAGACAGTGTTTTCACACAAGCTGGACAGGACTACATTCCTCTGGGGTTCTTCGTCTTCAGGAAAGGGAGGGCAAAAAAGAAGAATGACTTGTCAAATGCCTTGCTGCCTCGTGTACTGACATGCAGAAAGGACGCTGGGAGGGCCTCTTTACTGGACAGTTAACAAACTGTGCGTGGAAGTGTGATAAATAATACGTTTGCTAAGATACAAAAGCAACAAACAATATACATGATGTTGAAGGAATGCTACAAACTCACAACACAGAGATGTGCTCCTATACTATCATTATATAACTTATATATATGTTTTAATTGGGGTTTTGTAATGACAAGAGTAAACTATATTTCATCTAACATAACTTTACTTTGTAAAGGGAGTACCACTACAGCTAATGGTTATTTTAGTCCTACAACAACCTCGGCCACAACTACTGTCTCAATTAGATATCTGAAATCACATTATGAAAAACAAGTGGAAAAGGAGAGCATTTCCGTGTGTGTGTGTGTGTGTGTGTGTGTGTGTGTGTGTGTGTGTGTGTGTGATCCAACCCAAATATCTCTTATTTAGGGCAAAGTAAAGGACCTTCTGTCATTGTTTGAACACTCCTGTTTTCTAAAGGACCATTCCAAAATTGCGACATGGTCTTGCAGCAGGACTCATCTGGTGGAAATGGAGTGGGGGAAGGTGAGGCCCCAGGAGGGGCCGGTCTGATGAAAGACACCACCTGGAAGCCTTCGAGAATCCCATATTAGGAATTTGTTTTGCAGATAAAAAGTCATGCACTCAGAAGTTGGCACCTTTGCAAAGTGATTAGGAAACTCAATTTCTCATAAACCCACTGGTTGCAGCTGAAAATAAAAACTACACTTCAACCATTACGGCGCGAGGGCAAAACATTTTTCTCGTTGCTTCTGAAGGTTCATTAAATAGAGTCCACTTTTTTATAATTACTCTCTCTTTCTTCAATGAAGTCACACTCACTCAGGTCCACTGGCTATTTTTGTTATGGGGATGTGAAACACAATGGAAAACGCACGATCATCCCAGCTGTCTCCCATTACTGGCTTTGACCAAAATTATTTACACGCCTGCTTACTGGAACTATGGAGAGAGTGAGAGAAAGGGAGAGGGAAAGGGGCAGGATTCTGTTACTCCCGCAGATCTGCGTAAGCGTCCTCTTAACGGGAGGCTGCCAAGATATGATGCTCCTGGATGAAGATATGAGTCTGTCTGTAAAGACCTGTCTGCTGAAGTCTATTCAGGCACTCTTTCTTGTGTGTGTGTGTTGTGTTGTGTGTGTGTGTGTGTGTG
>JAVQJD010020784.1:0-10069 GCA_036023655.1 Nannoperca australis
TCAAGAGGTGTGCCGCAGGGCTCAGTCCTTGGACCTCTCCTCTTCTCCCTGTACACCACCACACTTGGACCAAACATCAGCTCGCATGGTTTTTCCTACCACTGCTACGCTGATGACACCCAACTCCACCTCTCGTTTCCTCCGTCCGATCTTGGCGTCTCAGCCCGGATAGAGGCTTGTCTAGTAGACATCTCTGCCTGGATGACCAAACATTACCTCCAGCTGAACCTCGCTAAGACGGAACTCCTCGTCATCCCATCTTCTCCATCCATCTCCCATGAGCTCTCCTTCACCCTGGACTCCACAACGGTCGTTCCATCGCCCTCGGCCAGAAACATTGGGGTCACCATTGACAACAAGCTCACCCTCACCGACGACATTGCTGCAGTCTCCCGATTGTGTAGATTCACCCTCTACAACATTCGGAAGATTAGGAGATACTTGTCGGAGCACTCGACCCAATTGCTGGGCCAGGCACTTGTGCTCTGCAAGCTGGACTACTGCAACTCGTCTCCCAGCCTGTGCAATCCCTCCCCTCCAGAAGATCCAGAATGCAGCAGCACGTCTCATCTTCAACATACCAAGGTACACCCACGTCACCCCTCTCTTTATCTCCCTTCACTGGCTACCTATCGCTGCTCGTATCAGATTCAAGACCCTGGTACTGGCCTTCCAAGCGGTAAACAGGACTGCACCAACCTACATCCAGACCATCCTCCAGCCTTACACCCCCCTTCGCCAGCTACGGTCTACCTCAGAGAACCACCTGGCGGTTCACTCTCTCAAGGACGCCCGCTCACATTCAAGACTTTTCTCCTGTCTGGCCCCCCAGTGGTGGAATCAGCTCCCCACATTCATCAGAGAAACAACCTGTCTGGCCACTTTCAAGAAAAGACTAAAGACTCATTTGTTACGGGAATACAACAGCACTTAAATGACACATTGTTTCTATAAAGCATAGCATATTGTACAATGTTATAGTGGAATTGTATTTTAGTTTGAATGTATTGTATTTGATAATGTACAAGATAATCTGTTCTTAGATTTAATGTTTGTTTTGATTCTGCCATTGGCAGCGATGTACTTACCTATACCACTTGTGATTCATCACCAGCCCTTACAAGTTTGATGAGACATCTTGTTGTTTTCAATCATGGTTCTATGCACTTTATGTAAAGCTCTTATTTGGAAGTTGCTTTGGATAAAAGTGTCTGCTAAATTAAATTTAATGTAACATGGCAGGGGGCATCAAAGTATGCCTGTAAACATTTTGATAGGATATTAAATATGGCAGCATTCAGGTCATTTTAGCAGCAATAGTGACATAAAACATTAGAGAAAGAACTGTAACAAGTAAACGTATGTCAAAATATAGTTACCTTACTAAGACTCATCAAAAAGAAGTGTCAACATCCAGAAACTATTTAATGATGATTTATATGGGGCAACATATCAAATATCATGCACATGAGTAATGTCAAGATCTGAGCAAGACTGGATAAATATATCCAACACCTAGACATATTACCTTAACATGATGCTAACAATGCAATGGCATCATCAGGGAGTATGGTGTGTGTACATTTTCAGTTTCAGTAAAAACTTGAGATGTGAGAAAATATTGTACATATAAATGTAAGAATAACCTTATTTATATAGCACCTTTAAAAGCAGAGTTTACAAAGTGCTTTCGACAGACAAATCCAAAGCAACATACCCAGAAAGCAATATAACAACAGAAAGCCAAACAAAAAAACAAAATGAAACCAAGGTAAAAAAAATAAAATAATGATCAATATATACAAATTTAAAACATTAAAAACAATAATCATATAAAAGCAAGTCTATAAAAGTGGGTTTTAACAAGTGATTTAAAAGAAGTTACAGATTCTTCAAGCCTTGTCTCCTCGGGCAGGTCGTTCCAAAGCCGAGGGGCCCTTATTGCAAAAGCACGGTCATCTTTAGATTTAAGTCTCAACTCTGGAACAGCCAGAGGGAGAACACCCAAGGATCATATGGGGTCAACATTTCTGCTATTTAGCTTGGGGCCAGACGTGCTTTAAAAGCGATCAGTAAAATCTTACAAACATTTGTAAATCTAACAGGGATCCAGTGCAGAGAAGCCATGACCGGGGCGATGTTGTCTGTTTAAACTAGTAAGAAGCTGAGCTGCTTCATTCTGAACTAGTTGGAGGCAAGAGGGTGACTTTTAGTTTAAGCCTGAATGTATTTGGATGGATGGAGAAAACGTTTTCCTCTCAAGTGTTTTTTCAACAGTTTTTCTGGATTGCTAAAACCCTAAAGCACATTCTCTGAACCTAATGCTCAGTGGTCTGAACCCATTTATTGAATCAATCACTCTTAAGGCAAAACTATAAACAATTTTCACCTAGACACAATTTGCTGATCTCACTGACTCTTTTTATGAAACTCGAAACACATTCTCACACACCAAAACACATTTTGCACTATGATGCACTTGTGATGCATAATGGTAACCACTGGTGGAAAAAGTTAAACACAAATAAAGCTCAGATGTCAATGCTTACACACAACGACAATAATTGATCACACTTGTTGCTAATGATGATGAAACCAATATAAACCAGTTCACAGGTTGTTGAGGTTGATACCATGGATGTAAACAATCAAAGAGGAAGACTGTGGTGGACGAGGAGGAGGATGAGGAGGAAGAGCAAGACCAAGAGCAAGAACAGTCATTTCTGATGAAATTCACGCTACTGAAATAGACCATGTTTGAGTTCATGAAATGACAATGAGGGAAGCAGGACAAAGAGTCCAACCTCATCTCAGTAGATGTTCTTTCAGGGGATTCAGAGAAAAGGAGAGGTAATTGTTTTTTAGTACCCAATGGAAGAGTTTTTCTCTGCGTGGCGTGACCCAGCGCAAAAACGTGATGCTGGATTAAT
This sequence comes from Nannoperca australis, assembly GCA_036023655.1. Lineage (NCBI taxonomy): Eukaryota > Metazoa > Chordata > Actinopteri > Centrarchiformes > Percichthyidae > Nannoperca > Nannoperca australis. The sequence goes on from JAVQJD010020784.1 coordinate 2,931, forward strand.
CACTTAATGAATCTGATTTTGCAATTCCCTTGTACTGTAATGTGCTTTTCATTGACATTTCCGTTATCCTTTTGCATTACTTTGTTTTTACTGTATGTAAATGCTGAATTTGCTTAGTGTGATTTTTTCTAAAATGCTAAATGCATTTATTGTTTATAAACAACATATTTTCTGGAGCTAAAAAAATGGAAATGGAAACACTGTGATCAGGGTACACAGTGTTTTCCATTTTTTAATGTAGTGTGTAATGAATGCTCTGTGGTGTTTTTATTTTCACTGGCTTGTTGTATGATTTGGAGTTTAGTTTGGAGCACAGATAAAACAGTTTTAAGGCAAATGTTTGATTTTGCAAGAAGATGATGCATGTATTTAGTTTTGTTTATCTGTGTGTATATTGATGCAGATCCACCTGCAGATCAAATAAAATAACACATTTAGTGGAGCCTTTGCGGAAGTATGTGCCATGGATCCTCTAAATGTCTCCATCCAAGCATTGATGGAGCTAATATATGCAATCCAAAACATTACAAACTATAGTCACATTAACTACCAAGTTGAATCAACAACCCCTTGTTGCATTGGACTGTATTATTGTGTATACTGTGAAAACAATAATTAATGAAAAGGCTATTCAATCTAAATTTTTAAAGCAACAAGGAATAATTCAGCTGAAAATTCTCTAATGCAATAAGTGTTTAGCATTTCAACACTGTTGCCAAAACTATGCAATGTGTTGCACTAATTGGAAACTGAAGGTGACTACAGTATGTTTCTTAACAATTCTTCACCTCCTAGCAGTAGTGAGTACACTGCTTAATTTGCACTTCTGCAATGGAGCAAGGCCAGACATGCAATCTACAGTGTGTGTGTGTGTGTGTTCCTAACCCAGTGAGATCTTCTCCCCAGAGTCAGCAGGCAGAAGGAAGACGAGCAGAGCCAGAGTGGAGATCAGGACACACGGGATGAGCAGATTGAGGCCGTAGTAGAGGGTCCGTCTCCGCATCACCACGGTGAAGGTGACGTCCGGGTATGGCTCCTCACAGCAGTCGTAGAAACGCTCGTTCTTCCGCCCTGGAACCTCTATGAGACAAAACAAAAGACAAAATCTACTCTACTCTGGCAAAAATGGAGTGAAATGTTATGGAGATATGGTAATTTCACTGGCGTAGAGTGATAATAACTTCACCCGCCACTGGTCCCTCTTACCGACAAGATCCCACTCTCCGTTGGCGATGTAGCCGGTGATATCTGCCTCCAACATTTTTAGGTCCAAAGACCAGCCTCCGTAAGTCCAGGAGCCAAACTTCAGGTCACATCTCTGGACATCAAAGGGGAACCAGCGCACATCAATGTAGCAGGTGCTCTTGAAGATCCCTGTTGTGATGAGGAACACGAAAAGACCAAGATGAATCACAGAAAGACTTTGATATGTTCTGTACTTCACCCGTAGAAAACTACTGAAGAGAGAGAGGGACAGAAATGGATGGAGTGATATAGCTTTGATAGAGAGCTCTGGAATAAAAAGGAGGGAGGTTGAAAAGAGAAATGATAATGGCCAACAGCTAGAGAGGCAGCAAGAGCAGTTTTACTCCAACAAGATATGGAGTCCAATCGCCATCCATCCTAACAAAAGTAAAAAATCGAATATGACAATGAGATGAAAGTGGCCAGTAATCCTTGAGGAGAAGCAGGGACCAAACCATTTTCCATCCATATTTAAGAAAAATATGAGACGTCAGCAGTAAACAAGGTCTCTGCTCTCTCTCAGTGCCATGAAGATGATAAATCTCAGCAGGGAATGAACAGAGATGGGGAGCAGACACATAAAATGACTGCTATTTACTGCAATAAACCTCAGTTATCAGGAAACTCAAATGATTTAGAACGGTCGTCCAGGTCATATCTGCATATAGTTTTACTCATTTAATGCAGTTGTATTGAGCTCAAGCAGCAAATTACTATTTTGCATCATTGTGGCATTCCGTGAAGGTTCATTTGAAACAAAGTTGTGAGGCAATTTGCTTGTGACAGAGGCAATCAAACCAGAAGAAATTCAATGATAGAGCTATTTACGGCGGTATTGATTAAGATGCCATGGGCATGGCAGCACTGCAGGCAGGCGCTTTTGCGTGGTATGGGAAAAAAAGGGGGAAGAAGAGCCTGTCAGTGAGAACAGTACTAACCAGCTGCGACAGGGGGGCCTTCTGTATGCATGCGTGTGTGTGTATACTGCCACTACACAGTGTGGCAGTGATGGGTCAGTAGGGGCTTTATTAGGAAAGGTGCATCACTGCCCAAATAGTGTGATAGTATAACATTATTTCTGTTGGATAAGAAGGTTTTACAAAGACAAAGAGTTTATAGCTTACAGTTCAACATTTTGGGGAAATGCACTCATTTGATGTCTTCCCAAGAGCTACTTGAAAAGATAAATATGTATTATGTATGCCTGTTAGATACGATGCCACAGCCAGCATCTGGGTTAGTTTAGCTGAGAATAAAGACTTGACAAGGGGGAAGCAGTTAGCCTGGCTGTGTCCAAAGGTCACAAAATGACCTCTAAACCTCTAAATATTACAAATTAACATGTAATATAACTTTAACCTAAAAAAAAAACTGAAGTGTAAAAACTTGCTCCTGCCCAAGAAATAGCCTGACATGTAACCCCAAGTAAAACCAACTTGTTGTTGTTATACTTTGGTTTTGCATAGATTAAACACAGGATATATGTATAATGTGTTAATTAGTGAGCTTTAGAGGTGTTAGCCGGCAGATTTGTTTTGTTTACCTTTAGACAGAGCCAGGCTGGTTGTTACACCTGTTTTAAGTTTGTATGCTAAGCTAAGCCAAGTGACTGCTGCCTGTAGGTTACCATACAGGCATAAGAGCAAATACGTATATTTTCCAAAATGTTCCACTTTTTTACATAATCAACCAGTATTTTGGGTTGATTTCTGCCAAGACCTAGAAGAAAAACACACACACTGTAACACAACGGTGAAGCTAAAAGAAAACAAACCCCTGTGGAGGTATAAAAAAAAAATAAAAAAAATAAAACCCCTTTGGATTTTGCTAATAGCTTTAGGGAGTTAATTCAAAGCTCCTATTCATAAAAACTCTGCAGCAGCTGCTGTTGCCTCACTAAACCTTAGTGGAAATCCCCAAAAGAAAATACAGCATAATGTTTATACAGTATATCATGTTTATACAGAATAACAGTGGGAGCTTGCTGAGTAAAGACTTTATAAAATTTAAAATAATTCTGCATATTTCAAGGATTTGTGTTTTTTTATTAATTAAAATTATAATATTCATGACCAGATGATGAATAAAATACTGTCAGTTATTGATTGTGTTTGATGATATTTGCATATCATTAAGCCATGATAAAATAATGATATCTCATTGTTTTTGTTGCCCCTCAAACAAACATCAGGCAAAAATTTTGATGCAAACTACAAAAGGAAAAACTTTGAGTAGCTCATGAGCTGCTATTTGCCTCTCACTACTGTACAGAAAAGATGAAGGAATGTGTTTACACAGTCTCTTTCTCTGTACAGCAGTCCTTTTCTGTGTTCAGCACTTTGAATTGCATCTGTGTATGAAAGGTGCTATATAAATAAACTTGCCTTGCCTTGCCTTGCCTTAAACCAGCCAACTCGAAGCTAGATACAGGTACGTCAACAAAGAGGACAATGCGATGGGATCAGGAGCACACAGTTATAGTTAGAGTCCTAATAAGGTACAGCAACTTACAGTATGTGTTGACATAATGGGTGCCTTGCAGTGCAGATGTTTAAATTTCCTGCAGCCAGCTAATATTTGTCTCTAATAGGACAGACAGGTTCTAGGTGTTGTTTACATCCTGCCACTGCCATACTGCCACAGCATATATACATATACATCAGAAAGACATAAAAATCAAGATATATTCTATTCTTTAATTAGTCCATATGGTCAATTAAGTTTACTATATAAATAAATAACGATATAACGATCATAGAGCGCAGGTTAGAGTCTGCCTAGAACTATGTATTATATTAAACGCATGCGTCCCAGGCATTTGTGGATAAGTAAACTGCTAGCGCTTGCTAACTTCAGAGACTCCCGCAGCTAACAAAATAATTATAACAGGCGACAACATGAATTCAAATTAATTTGTCTCTCAAAGTAGAACACAGAATTTCAGATCTACAGAAAAAAAATGCAGTTTAAATTCAGTTTGTACTTTTTCAATTCAATTAAAAAAACTTTATTTGTCCCGGGGGGCAATTAAAGACGGCTTCATGGTGCAGTTCCACATAAAACAGCATAGACATACACATAGACATAGTGCAAATAGCTGTATTATTATGTTGTATTAAGTATAATAAAGGTTAATGTAATTGCTTCCCACTTTAAAAAAAAAAGCTCTAATTATAAGAGATACTTTACATCACATTATATACAATTTTCACATATTTACTTCCTATGTGCACTCTCCCTCACTCACTCCTTCTTTAAGAGGTAAAATATAAGGTTTAGTTACCTGGGAGGTTTAAAAAAAGCATTCCTTCCATTTGATTTCAGTTAAAAGAAAGCCTTTATTTTGCTGCTTATGTAAGTTTAGCTATGAATATCAGGCATCAACCAACAAACAGCAGTTTAAATTCAGTACTTTGAAATATTTATATGTGTAGAAAATAGCAGAGAAAGGGAGCAATGAGCCAACATCTAACATTTCCAATTAGTACACATCTGGTTTTGTCTGAAACAGAAGTGTGAGTGACTCTTACCTGGAGGTAAGTAAGAACAGGAGCCCGAGGAGTTGACCAAAATGTTGGTGTGGAAAGTAGCATCAAATCTTTCATCTGCACTGTGGACAACATGGAGCTACATCAATATTTACTGCTGAATCTGTCTATCTGCAACCAAAGAACAGCTTCAGTGGAAAACATTTGAATAAATTCATACACTTGATGCAACCTTTGCAGGAACCGCTATTAATTTTAAGGATGCAACATACATTTGGATGAGCCACAAGCAGTGAGAAAGAAACAGATGTGGTGGGAAAATACAAATATTTTTATAACTCATCACTGCAGCAGGTACACGGCACACAAGGACTCATAACTGATGCAACATTTCCCAGGAGATGGTTATTCAGTGGTTACCCTCATTCTCCCCTGCTACCCACAATTCACTGCCTCTAAATAAACTCCCCAGAGGTTGAAGCATGGTTGAGCTGAAGTTGAAAGAGTTGCTTCAAAAAGAAAAAAAAAATCTTAACTTGCAGCAGCATCTAATTCAAAGGGTTTCAAATCAAGGCTTTACTCAGTGGACAATGACAAATGAAGTACAATGGCTTTTCCTTCATTAGTTGATGGGAGAGTTGAGTGCCTCTAATGTGATTTGTTCAGATCTTTCTTTTAAAGATTGGTTAATGGTGATCTTTATAGCATTTTCCATTAGGGACATATAATAAAATGCTCTTTCTCCCTTCTTTCTTATACAAGTTTATTCATTTGTCTAAATGATTTATTGCTCTTATGCGCTCTTCTGGACTGCACTGCATATATTTAAACTGCAGAGCACCACTGACCTTGAATTGTAATGTTCCTGTCTGAAAACCAGCTTACCTAACAGCACGAACTGTATCAGTGCAACATTATTCAACCTATAGCAACATTTCTGAATATTGTTTCCTTAATAAAGAAATGCATACACTTTATGCATGTTGCTCTTCCAAACCTGTATCAAATGTAAATGCTTAGTTTAAATAAGAGATATCCAAGTTATTGTGTCGTTCAAAATGGAAGGAGGTTTAAGTTTGTATTGTGAAACAGTGGGATATATCTGCCTTTTATTTTCAGCTTGTGGGTCTCTCTCTCCTAATTTGAATAAGTCCTGTAACAACATGGGGTCTGTTGCTCTGCAGAGTGCTGACCTCATGAATCAGAATCAGAATCAGAAATACTTTATTAATCCTAGAAGGGAAATTGCTTTTTGATACAGTTACAATGCTCAATAAAGTTATTGAAAAAAGAATAATAAACAGTAGAAAAATAGAGGGTGTAGAATGTAGAGGGTCCGAATATGTTTGGAGCAGCTCGACCAGGGGCCGGAGCTGCTCCAGGACGAGTCTTTCCAGGGCCTTCATGATGTGGGAGGTCAGTGCCACAGGTCTGGAGTCCTTGGCTCCACTGGGGCGTGGAGTCTTGGAACAGGAACTAGGCAGGAAGTCTTCCACAGCACAGGGACCCTCTGCAGACTCAGGCTCATGCTGAACTGGCCCATGTAACAGAGAGTATTCATTGTTAATTGGCCCGGGTGAAATCATTTGTGAGCATTAATTACTGATTCGTCCGCATGAAAACAAGTGTCCTTGTGACACCTGCCAGGCTGCACAGAGAGCTAAACGTGTTGCTGATATTACTCATGTCCTCTCTGGCCGTCCTTCCTTCCTTCCTTCCTCACCTCTTGATGCCAGATGAACCGTCTCTTACGAGAACACGTCTTTTTGTCAGTATCTGAAAATCTAGACCACATTTCCCATGAGGCCGTTTACCATCTGCTGCAAAGAGATAGCATCTTCATAACTCCACTGAAGTGGGTAGACATGTGGCAGGTTTCAGAAACTGTACTAGCATCTCATATTAATATGGAAATGATTTATTTATGTTAGATGATAATTCAGGTGTCAACTTGGGTCTTATTTTATTCATTTGGCCATCGTTTGGATCCATTCTAATTATATTGTACTCACCAGGTTGTCTGGGAACATGGCGACATCGCTGCACGGCCAGTTTGATGTAATAACTCCTCATTGCACAGGAAATCCTTTTCTGTTTCTCCCGAATCATTTCGATCTAACCCGGGAGCTTGTTTACGACCTGTACGATCGTCTGGCGTCTTGTGTTGCTTTCCCCCTCGGATTTTATAGCAGTTAACTGGGAGAGTACAATGTTATCATTGCTAATGATGGACAAAATTACAGAAATAAGTCACATTAAGTCGGGCATTATTCTTTAGAATGCCACTCGTGACTTTGCTAAATATCCTAAGTGTCGAGCTACGTTCAGACAGCAGGCAGAAAAGTGACCCAATAACAGTATATATATATATATATATATATATATATATATATATATATATATATA
>JAVQJD010020800.1:0-19382 GCA_036023655.1 Nannoperca australis
CTACAAGATCGGGAGACTGCAGCAATGTGGTCGGTGAGGGTGAGCTTGTTGTCGATGATGACCCCAAGATTCCTGGCCGAGGGCGATGGAGCGACCGACGTGGAGTCCAGGGTGAAGGAGATGTCATAGGAGATGGATGGAGAAGCAGGGATGACGAGGATATAGATATATAGAATCAATGACTTTATTAAATTAATTATATTTCCTCCAAACGTGTATTTTGAAATATCGAACTCTAAGTCAACCAGATGTCCATCGTGTTAGTGGAATACATTTAAGAAAAAGATACAGCTCAACCACAACAAGCAGAAAACCCCCAACAGAGGTTTTTCTTTATTTATTTGCTATGAATACTGCAGATATGAGTCAGGAAGGGACAGCCTTCTGCTTGGTGGGGTTCCCAGAAGGACACAGAGACTATGTGTCTTGTGTGTGTGTGTGTGTGTGTGTGTGTGTGTTTGGAAAGGGTCCCAGGCTTGGCCAGTTCTCATGTTCACGCTGCATTACCTCACCAACCGTGACACACACCCACAGCCGAGCAACACTAGTGGAGCTGAGGCCAAAACAGCACAGATTTTTACCATCCACACACCAAACAACACTGTAACCTCAAACAAGCAGACAGCCGGAGCAAACACTACAGTCTACTAATGTGACACACAACTGGGCAGCAGGGTGTGAGTGTGAAAAACAAATAGAAAAATTAAACTAATGCCTTTTAAAGCATATGTGACAATAGTCTGGCAAAATCTACATAGTCACAACTGTTTAGCCAATATAGTATAGTTTTTACTGGTCAATTTGAATGTGTCTTTTGGGGATTTGTTTTTTGTTTTTAGTGTGTTTTTCATTCATTTTCCTCCCCTTGTGGACAGTCAGATTCCCAGTATAGTCATTATCACTGCTTACTTTACTAGTGTCCTGGGGAGGGCGTAGACATTGGATCTCGAAGAAACACCTACAAGACTGCAAAGATACAGCAGGAGTACTAGAAGAGCATGTAATCATAGGGGAACAATCATTTTATTTATTTGCAATCTACAAGAAAGTTACGAGTGGTAATGGCAGCTAATGAGCTACTAGGTAATGTCAACTTTCCTTTTTGCTAACTAAAACAGAAAGCCTGAGAGCCTTCCTGCATTATATTCCATTATCTTTTGAGTTGTTTCCTGGCACCTGCATTTTGTATTTTCTTTACATAATTAAATACATTTCCACCATAAACTGGTGCACAATCCACCAGAATGCAGAAGTGCTACAAGTAGGGATCTCCATTGTAAAAGGTTTTGTGGTGGTGGTTTTATGTGTTGCTTCCAAATTTTCTACTTAGACAGTAACACTAAAAGGTCACCTGTCTGGAAAATGTAAACATAGGACGTGTAAAGTGTTTGAAGAAAAGATGCTCTCATGTACCTGCGAAGGAAAGTCTCAGAGTATTATACATTATTGCAAAATGTGTGGAAAGTTTCCTCCATTACAGAGGACACAGAGACGCTGATCACACTCTGATTCTACACTGACCTCTGAGAAAGTTAGCATTTCGAGGCGTCAAAGCCAGTGTCTCACTGTAATAAGACAGTAAGACATAATGGATTTCTTTTATCTAACCATCTGATAGCACCAACGTTTTAATTTGCAGAGCCATAGTTCTAAAAGATCGGAGGTCACCTTCAACACTTCTCCAGTTTTTCTCTTCATTTTTAAATTTCTAATGTGATAATTCCTCTTAGGGGTCAAATGCTTTTGATAGCAGCCAGTCAGACTTCATATCAAAGAGCAGTGCAAAATGTAAGCATTTCTCTCTTCAAAGAGGCCAGTATTTCTCTGTCTCAACTTTATGATTGCTGCAGTTATGGTCAAGGGACCAGATTATCATTGAAATTCACTCATGTGGAACAATGTGAAAGATGAGGAAGGCACACTGACTGTCAAGTATTGAGCAAAGAATAAAATGTATGCAAACCTGCATTGGCAGTGAATAAGGCAGTTTCACTGTCTGCTGACCACACCCTTAGTGAAAATGAACTATAGCTGAAAGAAATGAGCAAATGTTTCTTTTTTACTCTCGCTGACAACTGAAGACACAAGAATTGATTCAATCTTTCATCTCTTTACTGATACAATAATGATCACCTGAATTACATATTCATAGATTCAAGTTGCAGTTTTGTGGAACGTTGTACTGCAGCGTTAGCTAGCGGTAGCTTTGTTGTTTGTCATGAGCTCTCTCTGCCTGTAACTTGCACTGATTGACTCCCTGATCAGCTAGACCTGTTTCTCATTAACCTGCCAGCTGCTCTGAATTCCCCTGTTAACCACTCCCTGTATATAAAGTCCTGCCTGTCATTCCAGCTTTGTCAGAACGTCTGCAAGCTTGCATTCGTCTTCCCTGGGAGCCTGATCATCTGTGCCTTTCTCTGACTCTGAGGATTCTGCATTTCAGTACTCTGAACCTGGACCTGCCTGTCACTTGTGCCTGCTCATCTGTCCCGGACTTCCCGACTTGTGGCGAGTTATCAGAACTCTTCTCCCCCCAACAACACCAGACGCCTCTGGTACTCACTCTGACACGGACATTCTTTCCCTATTCCTCCTACCCTGAAATAAACCCTCTTAAAACATGATGCTATTTTGGTCCGTCTGTCTGTTTCGTGACAGAATGATCCTTTAAATCATTCCACTTGTTACAGAAGTAGAAGAAATAGGTCTGTTTACTCATTTTAACTTCACAGCCCTTGAAAAAATGGATGTCTCTTAGCTGCTCTTTTAGGTGACAACATTTTAAATGAATTTCTGTCTGGCTTCATGGTTTTGTACAGCACTTAATTAGCTCTTTTGAACTTCTTATATGGCCTTGTCCTTGTGCTGGATTCATGATGTACTGGGTATTAATGGTAAAGCTTTGGACTAACCTTTTCAGTAAATATGGGCAGGTTCCTCAGCTATAATGCTCTGGGGTTCCTCTGGGGATTTAACCTAGGTCCTGTTCTTTTCTCCCCATGCATGCTTGACAAATCATTAAGAACTTGAAATATTGTCAGTGCTACGCTAGCTGTGGTTACATGGACAATATTTATTCAACGTTTTTTTGTTGTTCTCCAATAAAAAGCCACAGAGCCATTTGGTTTTGTTGCCACCATATATCTGTCCCTCTTGGAAACTCGTTCATGTCATCCTAATGTGTTTTTGAGGGCAATTCCCTCATAATAGGAAGCTGATTAAGTGAATAATTTCCAGGACCTTTAAGAATTGGCCATTAACTCTCTCCCACTGAACAAAAACAATTCTAAGATTATAAAACTTGACTAGTTAACTGAACATGTCCAACCTTTCGCTAAAAATCGTGGTGTTAATTTTGATTCAGATTTTAGTTTTGAACAGCAAATCAGTTCAGCTGGTAAATCCACCACTTAGTTGTCTTCAGCTAAGGGCAAATTCCAAAATCAAGTCTTTGCCTTTGCCTTTACCTTTACCTTAAAAGTTTATTCATGCCTTTATTTCTTGTTTCCTAAATTGTAACTGTAGTTCCTATAAATGAGCTGCATAATGACATTGTGTGTGACATTTTAGTGAGTAGCCTAAACTGTCCGTGAAGCTTTTGTGTGTATTCACTTACAGTCACTACTATATGTACACAATGTTTTTATTATAAGACCTTTAAAACTTTTCTGATGGCATACGTTTCTGTCTGTAAAGAGATTAAAAATCTGTGTGGGTTGCTCAGTCCTCCCTAATTTAAGGACAATGTGGCACTTGTAAAAGTGATACTTATGTTGTTCATATTGTTATGAATACAATACGTTATGAAAGTTTTCTATTTTCAAATACATACAGTATTGATCAATAAACTGCTAGTGATGTTGAATATACAATGTAGCTGTTCCGGACCTGTTACCTTAAATAAAAAGCAGATGCAGCTATTTGTAGTTAGCTTCTTGTTCTCTATAAAACGGTGTCTTACAAACATCTGAACAATTGGAACATCCTGAACAAAGTATGGATACATACACTGCTGTTGTCTCGATCCTCACATGTGCAAAGTCAAATTTAAGTGCTGCTTTAAACCACTTCCCATGAAATGCTGATTGATCAGGCTTCAAACAGTTTGACCCAGTACATTTCTCAGTCGCTGCATCTGAGACTAACCCTAAGAAAATGCCTTTACTGTCTGGGTGATTTACATCGCCGATGTGCATGGGCAAATTCAAATTACCTATGATTTCCTCTGATAACACTAATCCTGTCTGGAGAAGACAAAGTTTTTTCACTTCTTTCCAGACGGTGACAGAACCAACAGATGTGGGGTCTTTTTTTAAACATCGTCTGTTTTATTGGATGCTGTGAACACAAAGCAGCAAGGATTCTGATATCTTCAATCAGTGTTCATAGAAGATAATATCTTTATTCATATTCTCTTTACAATATTGAAAAACAAAATGGAAAGATGTCATCTTAATAAAATCTCTCACAGAGAAACAAAGCAAAACATGGGGAGGCCCACATTGATACAAAAATAAACTTTATGAATGAAAACAAATGTAACTTACATTCAAGTGAAGTCATATTCTGCACAAACAACCTACAACAGCAACTCACAGACACAGACTGTATGTACAACACAATACCTGTAGATTATAAGGTCCTTGTTTGTACAGTGTACATTAACCTACAGCATACAACAACAATGGCCATTCAACTGTTGAGAGGATATAGTGACACATTCTCAGATTTGGCAAAATAAGTTCAAAGTCTGAATAAAGTGGAGATGACATTGACCTACCAAAAAAGGATTCATTGAGAAGAGCAGGGATGGAGTTACTCAAATGCAAATGTTGGCTAGCTGGTAACTTAAGATTAGCATTTGGTTATGATCAAACACTTTACCTCATCTTCAAATATTCTATATTCTTGCTCATAAAATGTCCTTACAATTCTCGGACTGAAACACCAAAGAGTTGGATTAAAAGATCATTATCAGTTTTGTCTGTTCGATTCAATACAGCGATACAACCTAGCTCTGTCAAATATTGTAGTTCTATTGTAGTTTAAAAAGCAGGTTAAATAGTTCATTAGTAAGAAAGATCTGGCCTGTGTGCATCAGTTAAACCATGATACTGCCTGTACTGTGGCAGCCATGCAAGTATCTCTTAATGCATCCTGAATTTTGCTTCCAAACCCTAATTTCTTTCAGTCTTCCTTTTTCAGAAATAGTGCCAAAGCTCAGCAGCAGCTCAGCAAGAACACAGTAAAAACAGCAGGCTACATATGTATTAATATTTGCAGTATGTGGGCTTTGATTTAGCTCATTATGATGTCAGATGGGAAAGTTTTTGCAGTTAAGACATGAAATGATAGTTACAGTGACCAGCCCTGTCTGAAACACCTACAACAAACAACAAATGCCTTTTTGTAGTACAAGCAGTGCCCTCATGTTTTGTTCATCTCCGAAGCCTCCAAGAGCTGTGTACAAATTCAGCTTTGATTTTACAAACATCATCAGCATCCCCAGCATGTTTACATAGAGGCATACACAGTAAACGCTGTGTACATATTCACCTTGAGCTCCAGCAAAATACAAACTGTCCAAACAGCTGGGAAATCTGATTTGTTTTTCATATCTGATCTCTGAGGCCGTTTATCTGCGTTGGAATTCACAAACGACCTGACCAAGGATTGGTGGTGTTTGGACAGTATAATCACTTGCTGACATTGGTTGTTACGATAGAACAATTCATGTGAATATAGACAGAAGAAGAGACTGCTGAGTGGCCAAATTGAAACATGTTGTTATTACAGTTTTTATTTACTGTTATCTTATATATAATGCATGTTGGCTTCTGTAGCTATGCTAACATTTATGTTGTATCTAAACAAAGCACACACACTGTCTGTTCAATTTCCTACCATGGACAATCCATGGCTTCCACAATAGGTTGCTTTTATTGAGTTTAGCTAATTAACACTGAGAAATCCATGAATGCTTTTAGACCTGAAATGATTGTTCAGTTGACCATTAATAGTGGATCAACAATAAAAGTAAAACGTGACCAAATTGGCTAAAATGTTGGTTACGCTCTTATGTAAATAAACATGCATGTAAACACAGCAGGCAATATCGCGGCCAGCAAAAATGATTGAGAGCGTGTCCACATATTGCACAATAAGTCGATAACATAATATCCCGACAGGCCTAAGTCACATAGTCAATTATCAAGTAAATTTACCCAGCAACAGATAAGTCGATAATGTGTCCCAGTTTCATATCATGCATTAAATACATTTTTTTATCATTTACTAAGGAATTTTTAAATTTAGGAGCAAGTTACAGTTGCCTTTTTTTTGTTAAATGATTAATCAGTTAACCAAAAAATAAGAGCTTAGAGCTGAAATGAATAGTCAGTGAACAGGAATTAATTTAACAACTGTTAAATTACACATTTTCAAACCAAAATGCCAAACAATTGCCAGTTCCAGCTGCTTAACCAGCGGATTAATAGCAAATAATAAGTAGTTGTTGCTCTAAATTCTTCAATCAGATGATCAGTGATTCTGTCTGAAATTATAATTTAATTGTGCATTTTGTAGCTGTAACTGTAACAGTTGTAACAGTTGATTACAGAAAATGCTGTTCAGGCTAAACATCGACTCTAGGATTCAGTGTAAAACACTCACTTTTTAATATGCTGCACACTGCACAACAAGCTCTTGACCAAAACAAGCCTTTATTTTATCTGAGGCTTGCATATTTACACCATTTAAAATGGCTGCATAGACATTTCTTTACTGCTGCAAACACTACTCCACATTAAGTGCTCCCTTTATCATTGAGGGCAGCAACACTGCAGAGCTGAACTTGACCACAAACACTAACGTTTCCTCAAAAGAAAATAGTCTAATCCAGTTTGCACTATTTTAAATCTATAATAAGAAAATAATAGCTTCAAAATCTAAATCATTTACAGTAATGGAAACAGCATTGATACTAGTAACACTCAAAGCTAAAATACATTTATTTCACCTTGTCTCTCTTGCTCATGGCTTTCATCTTTATGTTTTTTTTTATGAGGATCCAGCCCCAGATTAAAGAGTTCAATGAAATGGGCATGTCATTTTTAATACGTTTGAAATTTGAATTAGTGAGCCAACATTAGACACACATACATTTCATATGAACACAAATGCACAGCAGAATGTGGGTATGGTGATTTACTTTTCATACAGTCCTCATCAAAGCTCTATCAGGATTTCATCAGAAAGGCATTTCTGAATAAGTGTTGTCTGAATGTCACGCTGCCCACTGTTATGGCAACAGTTTTTTCTGTGTCGTCTCACGTTCAGTCTTATCATATGGTGCATTGTAAACATATCATTAATGTTTGGCAGAGCTGAAGTTGATGTTTTTACATTGGTTGGCTTGTTAGACAGATGTCTGAGAGGTGAAATCCAGGAGATATAGTTTTCTGTGCAGTTGTTTGAACATGTTTAAAAAGCAGTTTCCGCTTCAAAGTCCGATTCTCCCACGCTGAAAAGAAATCTTGAGTTTTGCCTCAATTTGACTATGAAACAGTCCTCAGTCGAGTCAGTAATACTATTCACGATATCACAACCCTAAAAAGTTAATGAGTGCTCTCAGCGGCATCTCTCAGACAAAGGGGTGAACTTCTGCTGAACTTCTTCAGCGGAGGTAAGTGAGGAGCCTTGCATTACCCCGTCTAGTCTGGCACAAGTCAAACAAAAGAAAGACATCTGAGCTATTGCTTCACATGGTGCTTTCATATCCGTCAGAGTGGAGAAAAGACTCAGATCTCACAGTGAGAGACTGCTGAGCTGATGTTTGTTAGTTTCAAAGAGTCCCATCTGAGAAGTGTACTTTTACACAAAGCTGCCTTAGACTGGAGTAGTAGAACATAGTGGCATGTACTTGCACTGTTTGGTGCAGTATGAAAATAAAAGTGAATAATCACTGGAGCGGACGCAAATTACCACAAAAGGATGTAGGCTTTGAACCAAAACTTGGTCTTAAAACATCACCTCCTCACAGCTCCCGTAATCGCTCTCCACCATGCTCGACCCGTCGTAGCTGCGTGGGTTCTGCCCTGCTGGTCTTGTTTGAGGCTGGGCGGGGTTTGACACGGGTGGAGGGCTGGCCTGCTCTGCATATGATGGCATAGCAACGCTCAAACGCATGCTGAGTCTCTTGTATCCCCCGGAGACGTTGTCGAGGCTGCGGGCGTGCTGGGTGGGGTAGTAGCTGATGGCGGTGTACTCGTTGGGGCACTGGGAGCTGGGAAGAGGAAGCCCGTCAGGACCCAGGAAGTCGTCCAGGTTCTGGTTGCTGTAGCAGGGCGGTAGAGGAGCACGGCGGTCACAGCGATCCAGGGGGAATGGGAAGCCACCAAATCGAGAGTTCCTCCGCGAGTCCATGGTGGAGGTGGCGGAGTAGGTGTCCTCTACGATGTCAAACTGGGGGAACTCCTGGACTGCTGGGCGGCCATAGTAGTCAGGGTCTGCTGGGTAGACTGATGAGAAAAACATCAGAATAATTTATCCTGATATGTTCTGTATATGTACTAGTTTAGCTGTTGGTCATTAAATGCTTATGCACTATAAACACATCATTAGGTATGATGATGATGATGATGATGTTGATGTTGTGCTGAACGATTGGTCCTTTAACCATTTAGTCTATTGAGAGAAATTTATGTAGGGCATGTAATAAGCAAAGACTAATAATTGCAGGAAAGAATGTTCTCAAAGTTGTATTAGATTATTGAGGCCAATACTAATATTGATATTTAGATGAATGATGAATCTTTTTCTTTTGTATCAATACAAACAATGTACAAGCATTTTTCAAGCAAGCAAAGCTCTTTTAAGATAAGATGAACTTTTAATAGTCTGTCAAAGTTCTTTTTTAAATTGTAAATTGTGACCTTAGTATGTACTCAGCAGGACATTTTACACCTATCAGGGCTCTCTGGAGGTCAACACTAGGTTATCTGTACCGTATATCTGGCGCTTCTGTACTGCACTTCTTTCAGTTATTGGCTGACATTTGTTTATACAATATATCTGTAATAAGCTAATATCTGCTGCTGTATTGCCCTGGCCCATTCATTGGTGTAACTCTAATTTGCATGATCATATTATAAACTCACCCTTGCTTTCCACAACCTCACAATCTAGAAATTGACACTACTATATGCCAGTGTTTTGGCAAGTCCACACCCATCAGAGTAAGAATTTTAGCACTTAGTTTCGAACAGCTGCTGAAAGATTAATACTAATAAACACTGGGATAGATGTGCTGTGCAGGGTGTGCAGGATGGATCTGAGCAAGATGGGGGCTTTATAAAAGCTTTGACTATTTGCATATTAAATCCTTCACTGTGGATTTGAAGTGGTGTGGGTTAGATCAGTGGAACAGGAGGAGGGGAGAAGTCTAAAGAAAGCTCAGTGTCCTGAGTCACTCAAATGACTGCCAAATGACTGATCCAGACTAACAACTGCACACATGGAAAAATCCTGTTCTCTTGGATCAACTTCAGGGATTGATGCTAATATTTATTAGCACTGGCCCCTCGGGCCACCAAGCCCTTAAATTTGGTGGCCAAAGTACATTTTTGGTGGCCCTTCAGAAAAGGCAATGTAACGCAACTTAACACAGCCTTCCTTAACTGAGGAAAAGTGGCCAGCTAGGTGGGCCTGGGACATTTTTGTCAGAAAAGTCCAGATCTTGTGGCCTCTGGCACATTAATGTTCAGCAAGACTACAGTAAACAACCACGTAACCAGTCATGTCATGTCATATCAGAATTTTTTTCCTCCTCCTGCACCTCGCTCGCTCCCTCTCTCTCTCTCTCTCTCTCTCTCTCTCTCTCTCTCGCTTCCTCAGGCAGATAGAATCATTGAATGTTGAACTAAAAGGTGCGATGGAATCGGGATGTTTGTGGAAATGTAACGTTGCTTTGGTGAAGGCTCGCAGTATTGGGATAAATCTTGGTGGCCACAGGGAGACCTTGATGATAAGCTCCTCTAGCTTGTTGTGCAGTGTGTGCTTGCATTTAATAACTTTTTTTCTGAAACTCAATCCTCCAACCTTAAATTACTTACATAATGATAAATCACATCCCTTTTGGTGTACTAATCCTGAACGTTTTTAATATTTTTGTGTCGCTAAGCAGAATTTCGGGAGCAGAAACTCACCACCATTACGTTAACCACGTCACCACATCACTATGCCATTTCCGCATAAATACCATACGTAACCATCCCTCGTTTCGCTCTCGCTGGGGACGCCTGGCACCGGGATGCCAGGACCATCGGTCGTCCACGTCCCACAACCTCAACAGCTAGCTTTAGCTGGGGCATCTGGCACCGGGATGCCAGGGGCCCCAGCTACCAACCTTCAACGACCACAGCAGCTGTCATCGGCATGGGGTGTCCGGCACCGGGATGCCGCTCCGTCGTTTTTTGGGGGGGGTTTTACTATGCCACCTCAGCCTCTCGCTTAATTCTAATCATGGGCCACGGGTGCTCGCAAGCATACCACCGTTACATCTGGTCAGATCCCAAAGATCTTGAATCGGCTCTCATCTCCAGTAATGGGAGGCTTTTGGGGGGTTCGTCTTACCCGGGTGCCACGGCAGACTTCCCCACAAAGCTTCCCCAAACCATCATCACAACTTTTACATTTGACATGTGCCTCTGTTCAATAAATCTTTCAAACGTATCACATGGATGGTGTGTTCCTTGCTAGTGAACTGCAGGTTTGACAACAAGAGTGTGTTTGGAGGACAAAGCTTGTTGACGGCCTAGTAGTGATTCATACTACTTATTTTCCCTTTCAGAGTGTTATCTGCACACGTCATTGTTCTGTGTGTATTGTATCATTTGTAGTTGCGTAAATCAACTTAGTTCCATATGTCAGTGAGGAAAGCAGTCAACATGCTGTTCTTGAACAGTACTTGAACCTGTTGATGCACACCTGCCTGTATTCATCAACATAATCTCAAAGTGGCTGACACAGAGGGTCTCTGTTCTTGTCATTGTAAATTAAATCTCTTTGGGGTTTGAACTTTTGATTGGACAAAAATAAAGCAATAAAAAGATGAGATTATTTTAAGGTTTTGGAGTGTTTTAACCTTTGCCTGTACTAAAACTATACTAGGCATTTTTCATGATTTTCTGACATTTTATCTGTCAAACTATTCGATAAATCAGTAGTTCCAGTGGCATAAAAAATAACAAGTGGCAGTGAGCTTATGATTAATCATGCCTAATAATAGTCCCTGCTCGGAAGAAGTTTGAGAACATCTGTCCAAGCACAGACAGTGTTACACAACTAACATCAAAGTTATTACTTCTGCATTAATTCAATATTTTATCCCACTTAGAAAAAATAGTAGAACCTAATAAATGGCACAGATATGCTGGCTAAGTATCAAAAATTTGCAGTAGAGTTTGAGACGTCATCAAGCACACAGAAAGTGACGTTTTCTTTTTCTACCGAGGCTAATGAGATTAATAAAAATAATAATACCAATAAGATCAGCAATAACAAGGAAGTCATTATTATAATCAGCAAAACAATCCAAAGGAGGGAGGCGTCGCAGATCAGCTCTCGCTGTTTGACTGACAGGAATCACCCTGCAGTGATGAGCGCTTAGCAGAAAAGGAAATGAGGATTCTTGAGGATTACTTCAGATTCCTGCCCTTCATCCCGAAAAATCTCAAATTAGGCAGACGCATTAAACAGTTTGTTCAAACAAAACGTCATTAAAAAAAGCCTCCTGCTGTCACTTGAGTTAGTGAGAATACTAAGCAGACTCCCAGCTGCTTGAACTGTGAGACAGAGAGAGAAGATTTGACAAAGTAGCAGAGCGAGTTCAAGGACTCAAATAACATGAAAAACTAGAAAGAGAGAGCTACTTAAGGAGGGAGAGAAAATGAGGCTGAGAGATGGAAAATCAAGGAAGTAAATGGTAAACAAAATGAAGTGGTGAGGGATAAACGGGTAAAAATTATAACAGAAGAAAGATTTGGGAGAGAAAGGAGCAGGGAAAGACGGAAGAGACAAAAAGACAGTAAACGAGATATAGAACTCAAATGGGAGACAAAAGATGGAAGGCAACAGAGACATATAAAATAGATGAAAGGAAAAGGAGAAGTGAAAGTATTTGCACAGAGGTGAAAATGTTTCCAGGCTAAAGAGATGAAAAACTGACAGCATATTTAAATCCCCCTCTGTAGATGTAACAGACATCAAAGGGATTCAGCTCAGACTCAAAATCTGTGCTGTTATTTCTACACATTGCACAGTTCAATAAGTTGAATACTTGTATTTTTTAAGTCTTGGATCACTGTTTGGGGCTGAGACATTATTGATAAATGATACATTTTGATAACTTGATAACTTTGTTAACTTCAAGGACAATGATCTATTTGAATGCAATACAATGAATGCCTACATGTTGTTGAGTTACTGAGTCAGTGTTTGCTGTAATCATTCCTCTTTTGCAGTCTGAGACTGTGCAACCCTATGTTCTTAAAATAGAAAGAAACTTAATGCCACCCAGATTACGTTTTTAAACCGTTTTTAATTAATTAGGGCTGCAACTAACATTTATTTTGATTATCAATTGCTGATTGCTGATTATTTTCACAATCATTGTATCTATAAAAAATGAGAAAATCTTCACATATAAAAAGCTAGAACCAACAATTGTTTAGACATTTTTGCTCGAAAAATAAGTGATGAACCATTAATTGAATTTTAAAATAGTCAGAAATTAATTTTCTTTTTATCGACTAACGGACTAATCGCTGCCAGTCTATAGTTGATGCATCTGCCAAGTTGTAAAATGTTCATACCGAGTGTATCTAGGTTTTCTATTTTTATAATATCGGCTTGTGGCAAATATTGCACAATAAATGTCTTTTAACATTATGTTCAGGTACTCACAACACTTGTTTAGGGTTAGGAACCCTGTTTTTAACAAACCCTACTTTTGTTTGTTCGTCATCTTGGCTCCATATGGAAAAAGTCAACAGTGACATGAGGCAGACATTTAACCAAAGCCAAAATCTTTCCCTAAACCTTAGCTTTAGGTCAACAACATGTAGCACTACATACACGTCATTTTTATTAGACAGGGTTGGATACTAATGTTCCTTTCTTGTGCGACTCCAATGTAAAAGATTGTGTCTCTTGTCTCTTATAATGGAGTCGCATTAGAAAGGGATCGCTTCACGGCCAACAAGGACAGAATGAATAATTACAGTGACTAATATTATACTAAAATACTCTTGAAAATAAATCTACGTTAATCTGTAGTTAAGAACAAGAGCTGCTCTTTTTCTGAAGCTGCAGAGAACAGAGGAAAGCATCTCAGCTCAACGCCGCAGGCTGCAGAATTGATAATAAATGTTACTTAGTTCACCTAAAACTTTTTTCACACCAAACTGAGCTCTACTTACAGGAAACCTTTTACCTGAAGCTCCTTTTCATAAAACTGATGTCCAAGTTGGAATATTATGCCCTGAAAAGTAATTCAAGGCCTACTATGCAAAACTATTGTTTGTATTTGTTAATGTTTTTGCATTCTACCTGTAAAGTAATGAATGTTTGCACCCTCTGGGCGTCTCCCTGCAATTAATCAGCGAAATGGTGCGTAAAAGGGAAAATAAAAATCTTAATTAGTGTCAAATTTCAACACAGTTCATATTTCTGCCTGCAGCAGGGGGTTCACTTCAGCTCTGTTTGACTGCTGAGGTGGAAAGATTCGAGAACTGGGGACATATAATCTAGCAAGTGTGCATTTAAATTCACCAGCATTTCCCTTTAACAATTTACGCTCTAGTACTTTCCTAAAAATTGGTATTTAAACAGCTTTGAAAAGGTAATTAAAAATCATGATTTGTTAATGAAATGAAACCTTTTCTAAACATGAAGGTTTGCTGCTGGGCAGGGTTCGACATTAACCATGGCAGATTTCCCGTGGCCACAAAAAGTTACTTTGTGCTCACAAAATACTCCATGTAGGTGGCCACAGGGCCACCAAATTTTATCCCTATACTGCGGCCTTCACCTAAGCAAAGTTTCATTTCCACAAACATCCCGATTTTTATGGAGGACCAAAGCTGCCATAATTAAGAATAAATAAATAAATGAATAAATAAATGAATTGATATGCCATTATATGCACCAAAAATAGTATTAACAATAAATATAGGCATTCATTTATTGATAAATTGTCACATAAATAGATATTTCTGTATTTATCTATGTATTATTTTCCGTTTAGCATTTTAATTTTACATTTCTTGGTCGTTTTACATTTCTTGCTCTTTTAACATTTATTGGTTGTTTAACATTTATTGGTCATTTAACATTTATTGGTCTTTTAACATTTCTTGGTCGTTTTACATTTTTTGGTCATTTAACATTTCTTGGTCATTTAACATTTTTTGGTCATTTAACATTTCTTGATGGTTTAACATTTATTGATGGTTTAACATTTATTGGTCGTTTTACATTTCTGTGTGTACTTGCTGCGATGCTTCACTATTCAAATGAGGGGGCCTGTCCGTCAATATGCGTCATGGGGTCAACCTTTGCTATTGGTTGATCGACATCAGAGTGCATAGATCCACAGATACATAGATATATGCCCTGCTCCAACAGCAGTGTCCACTACTTTTGAAAAGAAGCGTAAGGAGCAGCAGCAGTGGCATTTCTGGTAGCAGCCTGAGCAGCCACCGACCCGCCGCGACTGACCACCGACCTGCTGCTGTTTTAGAATCTAAAAG
Source organism: Nannoperca australis (assembly GCA_036023655.1). Lineage (NCBI taxonomy): Eukaryota > Metazoa > Chordata > Actinopteri > Centrarchiformes > Percichthyidae > Nannoperca > Nannoperca australis. Next base: position 14,811 of record JAVQJD010020800.1, read on the forward strand.
TTTTGCTTGCGAATCTAAAAGTTGTGCTTCCGGTTCCGCTTTATGCCGTGGGCGGGACCTACGCTGAAAGACGTTTCTATTGGCCAAGTGTGATGTGAGTGACAGCTGGGCAACATGCCGTCAGTTAACAAGAGAGGCTGTTTTGAAGTCCGCCGGAGGAGAGCGGAGAAAGTCCATACGAATGTCAGTTTCTTTACACATAACTTCCTTACTTAGCAGTAATTTTGTGTTGGAGCTAGATTGCTTTTGTTTAACGAGCTGTGCTGTTGTAATGGGCTGAACAAATACGTATTATTTTTTCATCATAGCTGCTTGTCCAGGTACGCTGCTATTATTCTGCACAAAATATCACTAGTTTCCCATTATTGTCCTGTAGTATTCAGCGAGTGCATGACCCAAATCACTTGTTAATAACATTTATGCTTTGCTCTGCACGATCACGACTCAATATATCTATATCTAACTATATAAATCTATCTCTATATATAAAAATATCAATGACCTATTCATACTTGTAGCACCAGTGCTATTAAGAAATGTTATTTATCATAAAGGACTTGAGTTAAGGTGCATAACAAATGTTATTAACATTCGCTAAGCAGCACCGGGGGAAGCCAGGAAAGGAATCAGGTTGGAGCCACACTACGAACCAGGGATGATCACTCGGCAGACATTCCGTCAGGTCAGTTGCTCCGCTCTCGTGAACCAAGGTTGGAAAAACTAAGTGATGATGATGATATTGAACATTATCTGGTAATGTTTGAGCGGATTGCAGCAGCCTGCCGCTGGCCAAAAATTTACTGGGTCTTCCGCCTTATTCCTTTGCTGACCGGTAAGGCTCGGGCTGCTTATGTACATATGGACATGAATGAGTCCACAGTTTATGAGGAAGTTAAGTCCGCTATCCTGCGCAAGTATGATGTTAATCCAAAGGCTTATAGACAGAAGTTCCGCTCGCTGGATGTTGAGCCGGGCGAGAATCCGAAGGAGTTGTACGTACATTTGAAAGAGCTGTACGGGAAATGGATGCAGCCTTCAAATACTTCGGTTGAAGAGATTGGTGAAAAGTTGGTGTTGGAGCAGTATCTATGCATGTTGTCTCCTGAGTTGCAGGTGCGGATAAAGGAAAATAACCCAGAGTCCGCCACAGATGCTGCTTCCCTGGCGGACATGTTTGTAGCGGCAAGACAGCCAGGACTGACATGGAGTTACACCGATTGGCAAGCTTCGAGGGACGCCCACAGACCTCCATCCTCCTCGTACCACCAGAGGGCAACAGGAAGCGTGAGTAGGCCTCTTCCTGAAGTGGACCAGCCCCCCCGTGTTGCAGTTAGGGCGCCCGTGTGTTACCTGTGTGGGCAGGAAGGCCACATTAAACCAAGGTGCCCGAAAAACCCAGTGCGTATAACACAGATGTGTTGTGTCCCCCGACCGCGGACTAAAGCATCAGCAGGAAGCAATACATCAGAGAGACTAACGTTTGTTAGAGTCAATGGGAAGAGACTCCAGGCTTTAATAGATACTGGCAGCGTGCAGACGCTGGTGCGTAGAGAACATGTTCCGAGCCGTGCTATTTGTGCCGAAGACCCTATTACCATATGTTGTGTCCATGGTGATGAGAAACCCTATCCAGTGGCCAATGTATGTGTTGTTGTAAAGGGACAGTCTTATTGGATGACAGTGGGCGTGGCGGATAAACTCCCATTTCCAGTAGTGTTAGGAGACGATCTACCAGTGTTGGGTGATTTACTGGAGGCTAGGCCGGCGTGTACTGTTACTACGAGGGCACAAGCTAGGGCTGTAGATGAGGACCCTTTAATCCTCTGTACCCTACCTTTTTTTTTTTGATGCAGAGCTAGATAGTTCACCTGGGAAGTGCAGGAAGCCCCGTAGTCAGAAAAGGGAAGAGAAGTTTAGGCGCACTGTGGTGAGGCCCTCTTCAGCTGGTGTTCCAGAGGCCGCATTAGACTGTCAGGTCCCCACGGACATAGGAGAATTACAGCAAGCAGACCCCACCTTGTTCCCATTACTGGATAAGGCTAGAACAGAAGAACTAGCTGATGGGAGAGAGGAGTTCATTTTGCGTACGGGTATCCTGTATTTCCAGCAAGGTCAAGTGAGGCAATTGGTGGTTCCCCAGGTGGCCAGAGACATGATGCTGTCTCTGGGCCACTCAGTTCCATGGGGCTGGCCACCTGGGGAAGCACAAGACCACAGATCGAATTAGAAGTCATTTTCATTGGCCGGCTTACGAGGGGATGTAGCTAGGTTTTGCAAGAGTTGCCCTCAGTGTCAGAAAACTTCACTTGATTCAGTTGTTTTCCAGGGTGGGGTTCCCCCAGGATATTCTGACTGACCAGGGGACTAACTTCATGTCTAACCTACTGAAACAGGTCTATGAGTTGCTGGGCATTAGGAGTCTGCGCACCACCCCGTACCAACCACAGACTGATGGACTGACGGAGCGGTTTAATCAGACCCTGAAACAGATGCTCCGTAACTTTGTCGGAGACACAGGAGCCGATTGGGATCAGTGGCTCCCGTATCTGCTTTTTGCCTATCGAGAGGTTCCTCAGGCCTCTACTGGCTTCTCCCCCTTTGAGCTTCTGTATGGTCGTGAAGTGCGGGGGCCCTTGACATTATTAAAAGAAGTGTGGGAGGGGACGCAGGAGAAGGAAGAGGGGGTGGTTACCCTGGCTTATGTGTTGCAGATGCAAGAGAAACTCCAAAAGATGAGGGAGTTGGCGCATTCGCACATGGAGGAGGCACAGCGACGCCAGAAATCCAAAGGAGAAGTTTCAGCCCGGGACAAAAAGTGCTGGTGATGTTGCCATCGGAGGACAGTAAACTGCTGGCCAGGTGGCAGGGACCGTACGAGGTCCATAAGCGGCTGGGGCCTACCACCTACCAGGTCTTCGCCCCAGGGTGCCGGAGGTCGAGCCGAGTACTGCATGTTAATCTCCTGAAGGAGTGGGTCTTACGGACCGCGGGGTCGGGGGTGCTGCTGATCCAGAAGGTGGAGGAGGAAGAGGATGTGGATGACCAGTACCTGCCTTCTGCAGCGCCGCCAAACCTGGAGGTGGGCCACCTCACAGCGAAGCAGCAGGCACAGGTAACATGTTTACTGGACTCTGGGGTGTTCCAAGAATACCCTGGGCACACACAGTTGGTAGAGCATGATATTGTACTGACAACAGATGCAGCCGCAAGGCGTAGGAGTCCCGGAGCGTCTCCTGAAGGCGCTGAAGAAGGAGGTAGACCTGATGGTGTCCCGGAGTGAGTGGTGTAATCCTGTGGTGCTCGTCCCCAAGAAGGACAGGACAATCAGGTTTTGCATTGATTTCCGATACCTGAACTCTGTGTCCAAGTTTGACTGCTATCCTACACCTAGGGTCGATGACCTTATCGAGCGCTTGGGGAAGGCCAGGTACCTGCCGACCATCGACCTGTGTAAGGGATATTGGCAGGTGCCACTATCGTCACGGTCTCGAGAGCTGACGGCCTTCAGGACCCCATGGGGGCTATTTGAGTTCACCGTAATGCCATCTGGACTACATGGGGCGCCGGCGACCTTCCAGCGATTGATGGACCAGGTGCTCTGTGGGGTATCAGATTTTTCTTGTGCTTATCTGGATGATGTGGTTATTTTCAGTGCTACCTGGGAGGAGCATATGGGACACCTGAGGGAGGTCCTGGATCGGATCCGGTTGGCGGGCCTGACCATCAACCCGGCTAAGTGTGCCCTGGCAAAAACTGAAACTCAGTACCTGGGCTTCACGATCGGTGAAGGTAAGGTCAAGCCCCAAGTTGGAAAGGTGCAGGCCATTGAATCCTGTCCCCTCCCACAGACTAGGAAACAGCTGCGCTCTTTCCTGGGGATGGCGGGTTTCTACTACCGGTTTATTCCGAACTTTTCAGCCAGGGCGGCCGCTCTGACGGACAGGACTGGTGCACGGTGTCCCACTCACGTGCAATGGACGGCGGAGGCAGTGGTGGCTTTCCGGGATCTACAACAAGCCCTGGGCAACGGTCCGGTGCTACGGAGCCCAGATTTTGAGAAGGACTTCTACGTACAGACGGACGCTTCAGAGAGGGGCCTTGGCGCAGTGCTTCTGCAAGGCCCTCTGGAGGACCAGTGGCCTGTGGCATACATCAGCCGAAAGCTACTGCCAAGAGAACGTCGGTACGCCACGGTGGAGAAAGAGGCTCTTGCCATTAAATGGGGTCTGGACTCTTTTAAGTACTATTTGTTGGGAAGGGAGTTCATCCTGCAGACCAACCACAAAGCACTTCAGTGGCTGGAAAGGATGAAGGACACAAATGGAAGGATTACAAGGTGGTACCTTGCGATGCAGCCGTACCGGTTCCAGGTGCGTCATATCGCTGGAAGGGACAATGTGACGGCGGACTACCTCTCTCGCTGCCAGGGTGAGGCTTTCTTAAAGGGGGGGGGGTGAGGGCCACATTCACAGCCCCACATGGTTGAGCAAGGGTTGGTAGGACACAACAAATTATATTTAAGCTAAGCAGTTTCTGTACACAGTTAATAGACATACTCAAATACATAACTAC
>JAVQJD010020825.1:0-21948 GCA_036023655.1 Nannoperca australis
CAGTTTCTTTAAAGCTGAGAGGTAGGAAACATGATGGGTTTTCTCTTCTCCCCTCTGGCACAAAACGCTGTAATAATGATAGCCCAGACTCTCTGTTTAACACATTAAACCAGCTAAACCGAATAAAAAAAATCTGCATAATTTGATGAGTCATCGACTCTACTTAAATTAGTTTAAACTCCGAATAAAGTTTTTGCGCCGCCAAGCGGGTAAGAGGCCCCGGTGCACCCCTCGCTGCGAGCTAAAAACAAACCGGTAGACGCCAGCCGGTGAAACAATCGCTCCTTCAGCCATTGCTGTAACATGATTGGCCCTACTGAGAAATCCCAGGTAGCAAAACAGCCCTTGAGGGTTGGTTGATTTTAGGGGCCCTTGCAGTAGCGCCAGACAATTGGTGGATCCATTACAATGTTTCGATTTGATTGGCTAAAAGACTCGTGGGGGTGGGATGTCAAGTTCGGTTGCGGAGCTGAAACCGGTAACCGAGCACTCCAGCACGTTGTGAAGTCGCTAGCGTTTCTAGCTGCCGCTGAGGTGATTCAAAGAAATCACTTGTTTCTAAATCAACGATTTTTTTTTGATAATTGACCCGCTGGTAAGTTGTTCTCTAGGATACACTCATTAACTTTCCTTAAAAAGTCGTAATTTGTTTCCTGTATCGTATTCGGTAGATTTACTGGGTCGCTTTTCAGGACTCCGTCTACGTCCTGGTAAGGAGATGGTGGCTGTTAGCAGCCCTTTTATATTAGCATAGTGATCATGCATAATTGCTTGAAATCAAACAATACTTTTGGTGTTAACGTATGTAAAGATCACCAGCAGGTGATGTAGTTGATTCTTTGTTGAAATGTCGTTATATAGCCACCGCCATCACTACCTAGTTTCACTTTGGGTTTGCAGGGGATACCCACCGCCCCTGTAGCCCACTTCTGGCTCTCGTTCAGTCGTGACTCCCTCCCTTCTTCTCTGCCTTTCTTAACCGCCTTGCTCGCCAGTTTACCTCCAGTTTTCCATGTCCGCGTTCTGTCTTTCTCCGGTAGAACTAGAACTAGCTAGCCGGCTAACTAGCTTAGCTCGGCAGGAACGAAACGTTTAGCTGGGGACCGGCCGGGACACGTGTTGGGGCTGCTCCTGAAAGAAAACGAGCTATAGACCGTGTCTGTCCTAGTTTGAGGGCCGTGTGCTCGTCCATCTGTCGCGGTTTCGCTGTGTCGTGGGCCTGCCAGCGTGTCATCTGAACACCGCCGGTGAACTGCCCCAAAGTCCCACCGACGTGCGGAGCCACCGTGACTGGTGATGAGCGCGTGTAGGCCGGAACGCCGGTCGGTCCTGTGAATGGCACCGTCACTGTGGTCACGGCGTGGCCTTTGTCTGCGTGCCATGCTTGCACTTTTCCACAAGCTGCTGTATTATATGGCTGCTGCAGTAAAGCACGCCCTTATATGCACTTATTCTTCAAATAAACTTGGATCCGGTCAACCTAACACCCCGTATGGTGTTAGCTGGTAACATTAGATCTGTCCCAGCACACCTTGAGCTAGTTCAGTGATTGGCTTAGTCTGACGGATCAGTTAGTGTTTTCTGGTTGTGTTGGTTGCTAAGTGTATGCCAGAACAACAGATGGCTCCGGGTGCTGTGGACAGGTGTGGTTGACAGACCATTTAAAAGCACTTGTTCTCCTGCTTGCAGAATGACCATGTCAGTGTCCTTAATGATTTAGCTTCCTTACCACTAAACTCATGTACTGTTTGACCGTTTTCTCTGTGCTCTGGTGTTCATGGGGTAAGGTTGTTGCTAAACATATTGTTAATGTACCCAAGTAGTTATTTTCTGTGTAACATTGTGCGACTAATTGCCTTTTAAAGACATCATTGAGCCACACAGAACATGGCCACTGTGGTTAATTTAGTGTCAATCCTACATGTTCTATCCTGCCACCAGAAGTTATCACTAAAGCACTAAATCTGTGGCTGTAAATAATCCCCACCAAATGCACCATTTACTCCAATTTGAGTAACGATTTCTAGAAATTACAGTGCCTAACTGTTGCAACAAATTACTGTCAGCATAATATGCAAATCAAATAGAAGAGACTTGCTTCAAATGGGCGATCCATCTAGCACCGAGTACAAACATTCATATAGGTGGATGCTTGCATGTAATGGCAACAATAGGCAGAGGGTTGCATTTAACCAGTAGAGACGTACAGGAAATGAAGAATGCGGGTGTGTTGAAGTGTGGTCTTTGTTAAAGAGGATCTCAGGTGATCGTTCAGACCATACTGACATTTCATACTGTATTGAAATGTTTAGCAATCTCTGCCGGGAAAGAAACATTAAGAAATCTCATCAAACTATATTCCAAAATAAAATGTGTTGTGAAAACGTGTACAGTTTAAAACTGAAACATCCCAGTGTTCATCTGCCAGTTGAAACATTTTACCTCAATAATATTCAACCTTAAATGGAAGTCCAGCAAAGCAGGACCTACCAACAATGGCCACTTAAGTTAAGTGACTAAATATCAGCTGGAGTTGATGTGTTAACGGCACCCAAATAAATGTGCACATTTCAATAGATGTTTGAAGGCCACGTAGCACCTAGCCTCTCCAAAAAACTGCTGTCCAGAACTCAAAAGAAGTGCTCCTCAACAGAAAAGATTGTTCTTTCTAAATGTGCATTAGGCTCATTTGTGAAGAAGGAAATGGCAGCAGAATCGGCACTGGTGCGGTGACATTTGAGTGCAACGACTGTGTAATTTCAGATTTTTATCCACTTGGTATGAAAACAAAATGCGACTGTCTCGGCTTGTTTTCTGTGCCCTGAGCGCACTGTTTTCATGTCGGTGCACCCAGATGGGGCAGTAAAAGCTTGTCAGAATGAGTCAGTTCTGCAGATCAAACGCACTTCATGCTGCTGGCATTTTAACCGGGTCCAAGCAAATAAATAAAAAATGAGCCGGTAACGGGACATGAGTCAGATATTGTATGCTGATGTGATATCAGAGGTCACGTTTGCCTAACCTGATTTTACATTTCAAACTGTTGGTGGGATTGGATCTGACTGCTCTCCAATCAGGATGGCTGGGTGATTCATCATCACAGCAATGTAGTTTCTCAGAAATATTATGGCTGCTATAAAATTCAAATTGACACATGTGTGATGTTAGGGGCCAACGTTTCTCCAAAGTATTGTGTCACAGCAACAATGACACACTGACAGGTTGCTGTCCAGCTTGTCAGTTACCACAACAGTTGTCCTAGCATAATGTCCCATAATTTACTGATAGTTTTGCACTAGGGGACTTCCAAGTATTAAGTTACTGTACCCATTGAAAAGGACTGAGCTGGAGAAGCAGATGACTATTTTTACTCTGTCGTCAGTTTTTTCTTTTGACCTCCGGAACGCCGGGAAATAGTGAGAATGCAATTTGCCAGAACTCTGAGTGAAAGATATTCCAGTCATAAACAGAAGCAGCAAATTGTCATGTTTGAGAAGCTGGAAATGGACCATGTATTGTTTTATTCATAAATTATTTGTTTGTTTAAACTGTGAAATAGTTATCTGACGAACACACGATTAATAGAACAATTGCAGCAGCACTGGTATGAATACAGTGACCATATTCACAACCTAGGGCTACAGCTAATGATTATTTACATTAATACATTTGCCAATTACTTTTTTTTATATATATCTATGAAATATGTTTTCCATCACACAGAGTCCAGGGTTGTAAATGTCTTGTCTGACCAGCAGTTCAAAGATATTACAAGGAGAAACCAGAGAAAAGCAGCAAATCCTCACATTATTGAAGACAGGGAGCCTTAAATTGGACTGAAACAATAAACCAATTATCAAAATGTGACCTGTTGTTTCCCCATAGTGAGTTCAATAGACACTTCCAGGGTGTAGTATAATTAATCGGTGAGAAGATCAATGTATCTAACAAATCCTCCTCCTTGCAGAGATTTCCAGTTGACCAAAGAAATGGTGATGGAGAAGCCAAGTGCCCAGCTGGTCGGGCGAGAGTTTGTCCGACAGTATTACACACTCCTGAACCAGGCCCCCGACTACCTGCACAGGTACAGCCAGCACCTGTTTTTCTGTCGTGATTATTGAGCAGAGTATTGTATAAATATTGTCTTTGTTGCAGCGTTTTGGATTTACGTCTGTAATTTTACATTTTATAACCCCCATTCCCTGTTTAAATTGCCCTATGTGGAACAAATGGACCTTTTTGTCTTTTGCTCAGGTTCTATGGGAAGAACTCCTCCTACGTGCATGGCGGCCTGGACAGCAACGGCAAACCAGTAGAGGCTGTTTATGGACAATCTGTAAGTAGGCTTCATCCAGCAGATAACAGCGCACTAATCTCCCACGTACCAACACAGAGTGGAGAGAGAAACTACAGAGCTGAAAGGAAAGTGGTTGGCTACAGCTGACAGGTTGTCGGGCTCGTTCTCTGTTGTGAGGATGTTTTTAAAAAGCTCAGAATGAGTCTTGATCAGCTGAGAACACTCTGATGTAACTATCCCATCACTTTTTTATATTCTGTTCTCAGCTGGTGGTTTCTTGCATATGTTTTGTACTAATCGTGTTTGAAGCAGTTTGCTTTTTTCACCTGAATAAAGTCTTGAAGAGTTGGAATGATTGAACATTCAATGGATTGCCATATCAACATGATTGATTGGTTAGTCTGAGCAAGCTCACTTAAACAAATGGTAAAAGCCCTCCATCATAAAGCAGATGGGTAATATCTAACTCCTACAATATGTGGACTGAACCAGCTGTCGACACGGGTGTAAATGTAGATGTATATGCTAAAAGGGTGTGCCGTATCGTACTGTAACAATCTTATCTAATGGATAAGAATCTATCATAACATTATAAATACTGGTGCGTGTTGACGTCATGCAGCAGAGGAAGAACGCAGGGCTAGAACCTGGCAAGCTGGCCAATCAAATGTATACAAGCTGTTATTCTGGTGATGACTGTAGCTCGGACCCTTTACCTTGCGATCATTGTAACAAAAAGATCAGAAAAGCATCCACCAACACAACCCACAAACCCAATTCCAAAAAGGGTAGTGTGAACGTGGTTTGATCATATTTAACCTCTAGAGAAAACATCAAGAGGAGCGCCAGGCTACGTTTCAGTCCTGATACAGATCGATCATGTTGGAGCAGCACGTCACAATGACAACTCCACAGCACAAGCAACACTGGCTATCAAACACCAGAGATTCTAAAGAGCTCGAAGCCATGCAGTGTCACCAACCCCTACTATACAGTTTGATTTGAAATCTTTGCAGAATAAAGTGCAGTCTGGTTTGTGAAAGCGTACATGAAGAACAGTAAGAGAATTATCTGTTTTTTGTTTTTTTTGATTTAATTCAACCTCCACTCGTCTTCTGCAGGAGATCCACAAGAGAGTGATGGCTCTGAGTTTCCGCGATTGTCACACCAAGATCAGGCACGTGGACGCCCACGCCACCCTGAACGAGGGCGTGGTGGTGCAGGTGATGGGCGAGCTGTCCAACAACATGCAGCCCATGAGGAAATTCATGCAGACGTTTGTGTTGGCGCCTGAGGTGTGTAGTGCGCTTCTATTGGACCTTTCTAGAATCTCATCGTGTGTGTGTGAAATATCTTTTGCTGTTGATATCCTGTATAAGGTTAGGTGTTTCTTTTTCCTCCAGGGTACTGTTGCAAACAAATTCTACGTCCACAACGACGTGTTTCGTTACCAAGACGAGGTGTTTGGCGACTCTGATTCTGAGCCTCCAGAAGGTGAGATAACGGCCTTCTTTTAAGGTTTCTGCCTCTTCACCTCGGTAGATATGATCTTTCTGATTAATGGTATTGTTGTGGCTAAAGATAAATGTTGTTTATCAGTGCGGTAGCATAGTTCAGCAGTGTTTTTTTTTTTTTTGAACTGCTGTCTTTTTTAAATTTATGGTTGAAGTTGCTGAAGGAGTTAAAGAACCCTTTAAATGTTTGTCTGGTAATGTTAAATTGAAGGTACACAAGTTCAAAGATTAAACCACTGGCTTCATTCCGACAAATACTCCATTGAAATGAATCTAGAGCAGCAGGCTGTAGATGGGATGTTTGTTGTCCTGAACGCCTTCTTGTTTCTGTGGTTTTAGAGTCTGAGGATGAGGACCTTGAGGAGAGGGTCCCCTCCCCTGACGTCGCTCAGGAGGAGTCTGCTGCCTTCTACGACCCGGCAGTCTGGTATGGATCACAGGTTCCCAAAGCGTTGACTGCCTTATAGAGCTTTATCTATAATTCACATTGTCCAACTTGCATAAAATACGCACTCTGATTTATGTAAATTCTTTAAGCTGCTTAAATTCAGCAATTTTGCCATTCGAGGTCACAGTTCTCCTTCTCTTGTAACCTCAGATGAAACGTTGTTTTCCTCTGCCTTCCCTTGCACACATTTTATGAAAACAATTCTTCTTTCTACGTCTAACGAGTGAATATCTGACACTTTTGCTGGCTTTTGGTTTCTTGGTAGTGAGTTAAAGGTTGTCTGTTAGATGATGGGTTAGATGTTTTTAAGAGTTTTGTAGTACAATATTAGGAGAACAAAGGAGCACACGTGTGTAACTGTGCTACTTGTCCTGTGTAGTTCAGAGCCGGCAGTTCCTGGCGATGAGGAGGAAGCAGCAACAGCAGCAAGTCCAGAACCAGAGCCGGAGGTCGAGAATGAGGCCGAGGCCACCGGTGCGGAGCTGAAGCCGGACACGATGCTGGAGACCCAGACGGACTCTCATGCGACCAACGACCACGCAGACAAATGCCCCGCCTCTGCCCCGTCCACCGCAGAACCTGCTGCTGTGTCCACCGAACCCGCCCCAGCTGCCCCAGAAGAAAACAGGGTAGGTCTGAAGGTGTGAACAACCCAAGTGATACCTCTGTGTGAAATCTCTGCTTAGCATGTAGATAATAAAATTTGAAACGGAGGTGCAGGTCTCAGCTTTATCCAAATCTAACACAGTAATGTTCATCAGTTACCTGTTGTCCACGTCATGGTTTACTTGTGGAGCTAGAAGAACGGTGATGGATATTATTTGTATCGGGTTTCCCTCTTCCCACAGCCGTTCTCCTGGGCCTCGGTCACCAGTAAGAACCTCCCTCCCAGTGGGGCTGTCCCAGTCTCAGGAATCCCCCCCCACGTTGTCAAAGTCACCCCCACAGCACCGGTAGGTTTCAAACCCTGCACAATCTCATTTCAAGTACTCAATATGATTATACAAGATACCAAATGTAGTTGTTGATCAGAAGTTGATATGAAAGCTGTGTTTTCCTGTTTTAAAATTTTCTGAATTTTGTTTTATGATTTCAGCACATAATCTTTATGAATTGCATTCACATTATGCCAAATAACGCGTTTTACAGTTGATGCCATTTTTATCTCGGTGTTTTCTGCATTGTGGAAATCATAGGGCCCTAACTAATTGGTTAGGAAGCGTAATCATCTTGAAAATCTGTATCAGGAAATTAATTTAATAATACACATGATATGTCAAATAGAAACTTGATTAGATTTCTGCAGCAGAGATGAAGTCTGCAGGCAGGACACAAACAACCCTGCTGGCTGGACATTCTTATGATGATATGATCCAAGTTGTTGTCTTATTAGCCTGAAGTCAAGTCATAAAACCTGCTCTTCGTCTCCTCTTACAAAAGCGTGTGTGGTTGACTCTTTCAGCCCAGAGCCGAGGTGAAGCCAGAGTCCCAGACAGCAACACAGAGACCACAGAGAGACCAGAGGCCGAGGGAACAGAGGCCCGGAGGTCCTCTGCCGGTACACAGAGGACCCAGACCAGGTACACGCACGCATACACACAGATGGAACCAAGCATTAGACCAGTAGTATAAACCAAACATGATCTGATGTGTGTTGTCGAATATGACGTGTGTGTTCAGAGACACGTGATGCAAACATTAAAACGTGCACATCTGTGGAAGTAAAGTGCCAAGCAATTATGACATGTTGACCATTAGCATGAGGCAATAAATGTCCGTCTGGAGTGCACTTGTTGCAGATCAAACACTGCGCACTTTTCTGCCTGGGTTCTTGTTTGGAGCTTTCCACCAGCTCCACTTTGAAGTATCTATCAGACTGCCCTCCTCCAAAATACGACGTAAAATAGGTCGCCTGCGCAAGTGGCTTATTACAACCCATAGTTACATTTATTGTTAGGCAGTGCCCATCAAGTGGCCGTAGTAATACTACGTTCACATGCTCCTCGGATGTTCATCTTTTATGTTGTAATGTGGAAACAACATGGCCGCCACAGATAAGTCCCAGACGTGTTGCTGCAGCAGTACATTCCCTGAAACCACTAAAATACTGCTTTACCTGACTTGTCTGATGCTTATAAATAACTAATCTTGGTCACTATGTGGACAACTAATACCAAATTACAAACTACATGTGAGCAAAAAGTTGATATTCAATACATGAATTAACAAAGTTTCTTGCCGTCAACCATACATTTACTTTTGTTCACTTTTGGCAAGTCATGTACCAAAATGTACACGTATCTTCCAAGTTGTTGCGACTCGAGGGGGTGTTCATGTGAGTGTTCCTAGCCAGGAACAAATTTTTCGGGTGTTTCGACATCACTGCAGGGTAATTATGACAGGAGAAACGCAGGAAGTCGAGTGAAGTAGTGTAAAGAGCGACAAAGTCACACAGTGTTCCCGGTCTGCAGTGGTCAGTTCCTACCAAAAGTGGCCCTAGAAAGGATGCATTTGCATCCCTGACACAATGCAAAAATACTTTAGGGATGGTTCCAGGAACATGACGAGTTCGAGGTGTTGACTTGGCCACCAAATTCTCCAGATTTGAAGGATCTTGACTTAAAGGATCTGCTGCTAACATCTTGGTGCCAGATACCACAGCACACTTTCAGATGTCTAGTGGAGTCCAGATACCACAGTGCACCTTCAGAGGTGTAGTGGAGTCCAGGCCTACAGGGGTCAGGGCTGATTTGGCGACAAAAGTATCTCCCTATTTTGAACTTTTTTGATTTGTTGTTTCAGTTCGGGAGGGTGAGCAAGGAGAGTCAGAGGGCCGCAGGGTGGTCAGGTACCCCGACGCCCACCAGCTCTTTGTCGGCAACGTCCCTCACGACGTGGACAAGACCGAACTCAAGGAGTTCTTTGAACGTAAGTTGGATTTGGTGGTTTTGAGCTTAAAACACATGAGTGAGATTGGAAAACGGCGACAGCATGTATTCCAGTAATTTTTATTTCTACAGCTCAGATTCGATCAGTAGAGCACAGAACAATATTAAAATTACAATATAAAGTACACTGTAAACATGCAGCTTCAAAATGGTCATTGGTATTTTCTGTTGCAGTAATAGTATTTAGAATTTAATAAATCCTTGACAATAAAAGTTTTATAACAAATCTATTTTGGTTTTAAATATATAAACGTTTTACTGAAGCGCACATTCACAAACATTTAGTTTTGTAGCCGTTTCGTTAAACGTTTGGCTACGTGTGTAGTAACGTGTCCTTTCTTGGTACACAGAGTATGGTACAGTCCTGGAGCTGAGGATCAACAGTGGAGGGAAGCTACCCAACTTTGGTTTTGTGGTGTTTGACGACTCTGAACCTGTGCAGAAGATTCTCAGCAACAGGGTAAGACAACTTAAGAGAATAATTGGTGTTTCTTGATCATTTTCTTTCCCCTGCAAAATGTATTTGCTAAGAGACCAGTTTGCATAGTTGAAATATCCTGAGCTCCTTGCTGTTGGTAATTATTGTTCCGACAGAGTTCCTCTGCTAGTCTTTTTTTTTTTTTTTTTTTTTTTTTTTTATAAAAGAGTTCTCTCAGTTTAATCTGAGTCTTTAATTTACTGTTGGGGCCGTTCTGAAGAAGAAAAAAAACGTAAACACACTTGAATCCTTATTTCTTGTCTCTGCAGCCCATTAAGTTCAGAGGCGACGTCCGTCTGAACGTGGAGGAGAAGAAGACCCGGTCGGCCAGGGAGGGCGACAGGCGGGACATGAGGCCCCGGGGTCCAGGAGGTCCCGGCGGTCCCAGAGAGCGAATAGGAGGCAGCGGAGGACCCCGGGCCCCCCCCACACGCGGCGGCATGGCACAGAAACCTAGCTTCGGTTCCGGGCGGGGCGCCGGCCCCAGCGAGGGGCGCTACTCCGCCCAGCGCCAGTGAGGCACCTGGGCTTCAAACCTGAGTTAGATTACTATTTGGATTCATTCTGAGTGATTTAATAATTTACTGCAGCAGGAACCAATTAGACAAACCCAAAACGGAACAAAAAACCCTTCTTTACAGTGCACCTAGGAGCAAAAATGAGTGAATTCGTCATTTTAATTCAGATTTGGGGTCGCTACACGTGCATGCCCTGATCATTCTTTCTCCTACACGTGAGAATATACAAGTATTTCGAAGGGATTTCTGTTAGTAATTGATGCAGGTTTGGTTGAGAGCTTTCACCGTCAAGTCACGCCAGCTCCTGCTGAATTCAACAGCCAGTCTCCATCTGTTTCTCATAAAGATGGCTGCCTCCTCTTCCTCCCCAAGCTCCCTCCACCCCACCTGTTTCTTCTTCTTCCTCTTTCTCACTTGCTGCTTTTCATTTCCCTCTGACGAATCCAGAATGTCACTCCTTTTTTTTTTTTCTTCCTCCTATCCTTTGTCTCCTCCACCAACACATGTATTATCTTTTTTTTTGTTTTTTTTTTTCATGCTGAACTTGAATTTATTAAGATACAAATCGAAACACGCAAACACATGAAAAAAGGGTTAATACTACTTG
The DNA here is from genome assembly GCA_036023655.1 of Nannoperca australis. Lineage (NCBI taxonomy): Eukaryota > Metazoa > Chordata > Actinopteri > Centrarchiformes > Percichthyidae > Nannoperca > Nannoperca australis. The sequence continues at coordinate 10,811 of JAVQJD010020825.1, forward strand.
AATTGGGGATTAAAAAACCCAGAGGTTAGATTTTTTTCGCGTTCTCTCTCCCTGTTTCTTAAAGGAACGTGTACTTTACTGCTTGGGCAATCCTGTGTATTGCTGCCACCGTTGTATCTAGCGATGGATCTGTCTTATCTTTTTATTCTATCAGGTCAAGAGCTTAACTGTAGTGGTTTTATTTGAGTAATCATGTTGGCTTGTGATACGTGGATTCACGGACGCGTCTGAATGGAGCCTGTATCAAATCATATATCAAATCCTGTTGGGCTTCTTCTACCGATGCACTTCATTTGTCATCATGTTTAAAATGAACTCACCTGCCGATGAGAGAACTAAATTAAAAGTGATTTACTGTTTTAAACCTTTTTGTCTGTTTGATCTCGTTTTGACCAGGGCTGGGTATTAAACTTTACTGGTACTGCCCAGAATGTGTATGAGCCAAACTGTTGAGTAAAGATGTATACTTTGCTGATTTGTTTTAATATAGTGAGTTGCAAGTTACACCCAGCCCTATTTACAAGTTTTAAGAGCTTCAGAGGTGGAAATAAAACTCAGCCCTTTGCTTACTTGTGACTGGAGATGCACCACGTCCCATACAGATCACCTCAGACTTTACTAGAATTAAGTATACTATTAAATAAGTAAAGGAATTTTTCTCGATCATTTTAGAATGATGTATGGAATAAACTCCTGTACAATGTTATGCCTTACACTGCTTCAGATAAGATGGTGACAGGTTGTGTCAGAAAAACTGTATTGAAAAACATTGCATATATAAAATTAACAGCCACAACACAAACAACTAAACTAGCTTACGCAAAACTGATCACTAATAAGGTGTTATATTGCGGTACTGCTGTGTACAGGTATATTTTCACATCACACTTGGGGTCGCTGTCCTTTCACCTTTCTGTGGAGGCAGCCCAGAGAAAAGTGATTCCTCCCCTTGAGGATCGGTACAGTATCAGAAGAGAGACGAACGGCTTCAATACATCACTGAAGCCAGTTTTATTGTGATGGTGTTTCCGCAGAGGCTGTCATTGTTGCGTTAAGTGGCAGGGCAGATACACTTTTCTGGACTTCTTGTCATGTACAAAGTGCAGAAATCAATGGGAAATGTCAGTAAAGTCAGCAAAGATCCTCCAAAAGTTAATTTTAACACTGGGCTTCCCTTCATGTTGTCCCTTGAAGCAGTGTTAAAAATACAAGTGTCCTGAGACAACTATGATATGGGACTATATAAATTAAATTGAATTGAAAAGTACATAAATAAAATATATATACACATATTTATGTATATATCTTATGTTTGATTACCAAGGGCTGCACAATGTAATTAAAGCTGTAGCTCCATTCTACACACAGAACAGAAGGTTTTGTCTTGTAGCATCCATTGGGCTCTGCACCTCACAGATATCACTGATGCTTGGTAGATCCAGGCGGTTGTAATCACCCTGTGCCAGTTTGTAGTATTTCCAGTTAGCATGATTTCTATTTCTCAGTAAAAGTGAACAAGATCTTGGCTCATAAATCTTAAGCTTAATCTCGGTCGTTTTCTGAGCTTTCTTTAGCAGTGTGAAGATGTGTGATGTCCATGACAGGTTCTCTGTGATGCTGATGTCCAGGAAGCTAAAACTCTTCACCTGTTCCACCGATGTAGAAAGGAGTGTGTGTGTCTGCTTCATTTTTCCTAAAATAAACGATAAGCCTTTTTACCTTTTGTCTCAAAGATAAAACGTGAAACTCTACCCTTGAAGGCTGATTTTGACCAGCTTAGTGCCTGTTGCTCAGAGATGATATGCAGAGGGCACTGTTGGCCCAATCTTACCTGTCTATTTAAAATGTCACCACCTCTACTGTTCTCTATGTTTAAGGAACATTTAAGTGACAGAATTAAGAAAATTACAGCCAGATTCATTTAAGAGTCATGTCTCCGGTGACCCTTTTTACATGTTGATCAGGGTTGCCATCAAAATATAGTTTATAGTTGCCGTCACAATAACAGCGCCTAGTTTGTTATCAATAACTAACTTCTGCAGCCTTATTTGGCCTCCTTAACCCACTAAACCTGGCCTAAAGTGCGACACAAAGTCTCTAGGACTGCATATCAGCTTTCTGAACATGTTGTGGTCTTATTGATTGAATCTTTTGTAGTTTAAATATCTCGTTAGATGTTAATACCCTGTTTTCATTTTCTGTCGTGTCATGAATGATGGTATATTGAGTCACTTGAAGAAATACATCCCTCAGTGCATGCTTCATTGACAGAGAAAGCTGTTCTCTCTCACTGCAAAAGTGGTTGTACTTCCTACACTGCCATCATAATGACGTAGATGGAGTCACAGAAGAACTACAGGCTGTTTCATCTTGGATTTCTAGCCCCACCCTCTGGAGAGCCTGGAGGCATGCTGTCGCTCAAAAACAAAACTTCCAATCCCAACGTATGAGTGCAGATGATATTATGGACGAGGATACATTTACAGGGGTGTTTTGGCTAATTTGGCAATTTTTTTATTTATTGACCGGCGGGGACCATCCTGAACCAGAACTTGAGCTGGATATGACCAGCGGGGACCATCCTGAACCTGAACTGGATATGACCAGCGGGGACCATCCTGAACCTGAACTGGATATGACTGGCGGGGACCATCCTGAACCTGAACTGGATATGACCGGCGGGGACCATCCTGAACCTCAACTGGATATGACTGGCGGGGACCATCCTGAAACTGAACCTGAACTGGATATGACCAATGGGGACAATCCTGGACCTGAACTGGATTCGACCGGCAGGGACCATCCTGAACCTGAACTGGATATGTCCGGCGGGGACCATCCTGAACCTGAACCTGAACTGGATATGACTCAGAAATAATGTATTTGAAACACGAAATACGCGAAATACCTGGTTAGGAGAGGGATGGTGAGTTCTGGGCTGTTAAGATTTGATGACCAGCCAGAAAACTACTGGTTATGGAAAACATTTTTCCAAGATGTTACAAGAGATCTCGATTTAACGGCCAGAGGGGAGCTTGAACTACTTACTAAATGGATTGGCCCAGACTCATCTTCACAAGCAATGCAGATCAGGTCAGTTCATGGCCACAATCCAGCGGCAGGTATTAACATGATTTGCCAGCAATTAGAGGACAGTTATCGCTGTCCTGAGATGATTGAACATGTCTTGCTACAAGACCTGGAGAAATTTTCCAGAATCTTCAACAAGGACACACAGCTGCTCAGGCAGCTAGGAGATATACTTCTGGAGGTGGAGTCAGCCAAGTCAGGCTGGCACATACCTGGTATGGCATACCTCGACACGGCACGAGGAGTCAATTCAATAGTTGAAAAGCTTCCATATGGCCTGCAGGAACGCTGGGTCGTTCAAGGCCACCATTCAGTTTCTTCGTGAGGTTCATATGCAGCCAAGCAAAAACCAGGAACGATCCATGTTTTGCATTCTGCACATCTAGCAGCTGAAGCCATTTAAAGCCAGAGAAACCTGTAAGGTACAACGACCGGACACCAGTTTCAATAAGAAAAACTGAAGTGATGAACCAAACAATCAGTGCCCTATCCATAACAAGCCGCACCCATTACCAAAGTGTTGTGGATTCAGAAGCAATCATCTAGATGAAAGAAAAGCATATCTGAAAGAAATATCTATTTGCTTCTGTTGCTGTGCATCTACAAAACACATTGCTAAGGACTGTAAGGCAACAGTGAGGTGCAAAGAGTGTAATGGGACCTGCATTACACCCAGGTCCTGCTCCTTGGTCAGTGAAGGCTTTGGTAAAGGAGCAAGAGCAACAAAGGAGGCAACAAACTTCGAGACAGCAGTTTGTTGCCTGAGGTCACATCCAAATGCACAGAAATCTGTGGCAAGACCTTTGGGCCCAAATCATGTTTCAAAATATTCCTAGTTCATGTGTACCCTATTAACTGTCCTGACAAAGCTGAGAGAATCTACACAGTGTTAGATGACGTAAGTCATTTCAAAGTAACCGGTCACTAATGAAGACAGAGTTCTTCAACCTCTTTTGTGTCAGTGGACATTCATCCTCCTACACTTTGAAGACGTGTGCAGGTGTAATGGAGACAGCAGGAAGGAAAGCCAACTATTTTGTTGTTGCCTCGCTTGATAGAAAAACTTAGTTACCACTACCTTCTCTCCTAGAGTACAATATGATGCCCGATGACAGATCTGAAATTCCCATACATGACATCACACACCACTTCCCTCATCTTAAACCAGTTGCAGACAAAATTCCACCACTTGAACCTAATGTTCCTATCCTTCCGTTACTAGGGCGGGACATTCTGAGTGTACACAAGGTACGTGAGCAGTACAATGGACCGCATAACACACCATATGCTCAGCGACTGGATTTGGACTGGGTAATTGTGGGTGAGGTTGGCCTTGGGAGAGCTCACAAGCCTTCCAATGTGAATGTCTTCAGGACAAACATGCTTCAAAATGGACGGTCCTTGTTCCTCAAGCCCTGTACTGGAACTATCAAGGTAAAGGAGATGGACTTTATGATGAAAGTCTTTGATAATGATCAAGCAGAACCAGCAGGCAAAGGACCTCAAAGACCTGGATTTTGGTGTTGGATGCTAAGCCCTTCACACGAAGAGGGATACTTTCGGCTGTGAATAGCCTATATGACCCTCTTGGGTTTGTTGCCCCAGTTACAATGCAGGGGAAGGTATTGTTATAGGTTACATTCACAATACCTCTCGGCGATTCTATGTGTATGTTACAAATAGAGTGACCCGGATCAGGAAATTCACAAACCCAGACCAGTGGCATCATGTTAGCTTGGATCAGAATCCAGCGGATCACAGGACCAGGTTCATTCCAGCATCTACGGCACACCAGCTGGCTCTCCAGTCTGGAGTTCTTGAGACAGGCTGATTCAGAAATGTGCAAGGAGGCAGAATCTTTTGAGCTTGTGGAGCCGTCACGGGATGAAGAGATTTGTCCTCAAGATACTACCCTTGTCATAAAGGCTACAGCAAAGTTGTTTGGGTCACATAGATTTAAGAAGTGTGGCGACACAGTTACTCATATTGCCAGGTCATTTTCTCAGAACTCTCGAACAGAAAACTGCACAGGTTGGCACTGCTGCAACAACCTGCACGCTACAGAACTGGCTCAGGCAAAGACAACCATCCTTTGGTGTGTACAACAGGAGGTTCACAATGAGGAGCTCAAGAGTCTCACAGAGGGAAGAGAGATCTCTTACCAAAACCCTCTCAAGAAACTTGATCCCTTGACTAATTGTTGGTGGTCACTTGCGGTCAGCTGATCTGTCAGAACTGGAAAAGCACCCTTAATTTAATTCCAGTCAGTCACCATATAGCCACTGTATTAGTCAGGCATTATCACCAGCAAGTAGCTCACCAAGGCGCATTGCACACAGCAGGTCAATGAAGGCTTGAGGCTAATTTCCAGTGTAGTCAATAAATGTGTCACATGCAAAAAATTGACGGAACGACTGGAGGAACAAAAAATGGCCAACCTTCCTGTAGACAGAGTCACTGTCGATCCGCCATTTACTCATGTAGGCCTAGATGTTTTTGGACCATGGAACATAACATTTCGTTGCACTAGAGGGAATAGTGCTGAAAGCAAAAGATGGGCTGTGATATTTACTTACCTGAGCACCCGAGCAATCCATCTGGAGGTTATATGTCTACTTTCGGTCAAACACTTTCGTGTACTTCGCAGCCAATGGATTTTCATTTTGAAAAGTGAAAACCAAAATCGGCAAATGAGCCGTTTTCAGAGTACCATTTAGAAATATGGAATCTAAAAAGGAAAAGCGACATGTTTTCCGTTTTTTGTTTTTGTACGAGCATTCAAGTTTTATTTCAGAAAACAGAAAAAATGGAATGTCTTGTGGTGATATTGCAGCTGCGTTATGTACCCAGTTTGGAACAACACGGGGGTTTTCTGAGAGGAATGTGCGGAGGTGGTGTGCTGAGCAGGGGCTTGTCAGGGACTTCTACCCTGATAGCCAACTTGAAGTTGAAGTCGCTCAATGTATTGAAGAGGGAAGTTTTGAACAGCCCCCGTACTATTTCCGCTTTTGTTACAAAAATACACCAACGTAAATTCCTTTTCAGTGAAAACCTACATGGCAATAAATCTAATTCTGATTTTGATTCATATTTGGGCTAATGCATTTTTTTTATTTAATTTGATTACCATAAACATGTTGATTGTTTAACAACAGATATTTCATACATATTTATTTAAAAATGCACGTCTTAATCACGTAATTATGTTTAGGATAACAATTAACAATCGCACATTCCAAACACATTCATTTCTAACTCACGTGTATGCTGTATATACCCCCCAGACTGAATCAACCTTTGGTCGAAAAATGATGACTGGATATCTATCTGCAAAAGGGGTTAAAGCTTCTGAGGGCCGAGTGGGCAGAGTGTTAAGAAGTATTCATCAACCTTACCACAGTGCAAGGCAGCAGGTATGGTAAAATTGTCAAATAATAGTTTTTTTTCTGCATTTCAATATAACATATGTGTTAAGAATCTAATCATATGAATTATGGATAGAATTTTTATAATAATGTAGTTCTTATATTTTATGGTGCCCAAAATCTGAACCCCATACCCTATAATGCAGAATACATGGGCCACAAGCTGCATGTAGATCAATAAGAGAAGCTTGTCATGTTTGGAGTGACCCATGTAATGGCTATTGATGGTTTCAGCAAAAAGGTTGTCAGTCAGTCCACTATGCCAATAAAGAACAACATTGACATTTACGAGGAAGTATACAGGTAACTAGTGAAGTGGTTCCTAGACGTTTTTTTGTGTGGAGCCCAAAGTTGGTGCCTAAGGACCCAGACTTGAAAAAGTACATTATTAAAAAGGTCAAAGGTTAAAACCTAGATTTGCAATGTGAAAATAATTATTTTAAAGACTTTCATCTTTAATTTGAGGGTATTTACATCTAGATTGCGTGAATGTTGTAGGAATGACAACCTTCTGAATGAATATGCAGCTACCGAATTCTAGGATCACTAAACTAATTGCAGTGACTGACCACAGTGTGCAAGTACACTCAAATTAAAGCTGAAAGTCTGCCAGCGGCCCGTGATTTGAATTCAGTGTTCGGTGATGCCATTGCGGGAGGCTGAGGTGGCGTCTACAATCCAAAAGGAGTGTCCGGAGTAATGGACGGGGGAAATGCCGGACGAGGCTAGTATATTGCGGAAGTGGTGGTGGAACCAAAACAGAGTGACGACCTGTCTGGACTCGGTGATGAAGAGAGGTTCTGGTGAAGTTATGCTCTTGGACTTCCAGAATAGCAAGTAGTTGGCCAGAGTCTCGAAAGGATTCGGCGGAGATAGGATCTTGAAGTAAAAGACCGGATAGCTGACCGGATAGGTTAGTCTTAGTTCACTTAAAGTAAAGTACTAGGGTGTCGTCTGAGAAATGACACATGTCTGAAAGACAGGTGTGACGGTGTGGGTTGAAGCGAATGGTAGCGGCGGTGAATTCGGAGCGTCTGAGGAACCCCAAGAAAAGCGAGCAACAACTTGGCTTCTAGTGTTCAAGCTACTTGAGGACTGCTATATCCGGAGTGGATGGTGTATATGCAAGCAGAGAGCAAGTCTGTTGTAAGCGAGAGGAGGCGAGGACTTGGTGCTGGTTTGTTGCGTAGACGTCCTCTGAGCGAGGCAGTTATCTGAGGGTGGCTAAAGCTATGCTCGGGCTGCCGGCTATTAATTTGAGGGAAGGCTAATGTCGCTCGGTAAACGTTGCCGGAAAAGGCGATGCCTTGCTGGAGGGAGACTTAGTGCCTGCATCCCGGTGTGGAGGCTCGTGGCGAACAAAGCTGGTAGGACCGGGGGTCTTGGCATGCTGGAATCCTTGAAAAAACGTGAAGTTAGCGACACCAGCGGCCAGAGCGGGCGACATTGAATCCTGCGTAAAACTGCTGGCTAAGGATAAATGTAAATATGATAAGATAGGTATTCACATCAGCGGCAAGGGCGCCCGATCTTGCTAGTCGGAGTTCACGAGAATTAATGTTAAATTTGTGTGCACATATGCAAAAAACGATGTCGGACTCCATCTTTGTTGTGATACGGCGTTATATAAAGAAAATTGAATTGAATTGATGTGGTTGTTGAAGGTGAATGGCCAAGGTGCTATCATGCAGGGGCTAGGGCGGGCAACGTTAAATCCTATTTAAAATGCCAGCTAAGGATATGAAATATGATAAGATTGTTATTCACGCCCGATTGCGCTAGTTGGAAGTCACAAAAATTAACATTGAGTCAGTGTGTACGTATTGTTGTTCACATTGACTCGTTGTCGATGGTGACCCCAAGATTTCTGGCCGAGGGCAATGGAACGACCGTCGTGGAGTCCAGGATGAAGGAGAGCTCATGGGAGATGGATCGAGAAGCAGGGATGACGAGGAGTTCCGTCTTAGCGAGGTTCAGCTGGAGGTGATGTTTGGTCATTCAGGCGGAGATGTCTGCTGGACAAGCTTCTATCTGAGCTGAGACGCCAAGGTCGGCCGGAGGGAATGAGAGGTGGAGATGTGTGTCATCAGCGTAGCAGTGGTAGGAGAAACCGTGCGAGAATACATAATATTCTTTTATTGGTCAAAGTAAAATGAATTATATGACCAACCTTTTAGTTTTAGTTAGTTCAGAAAATGTGTAATAGTGTTTATTTGGTCATTACAACTGTATAAGGCCAGCAGGGTTTTTTTTTCTTCCGAATTAAGATAAAATCATTTCTTAATTCTAGTGGTTATACACCAGATTTAACCTGTAAGAAAAAACATTTATTCTTTAAATTTAAGACACAACCAATTACGGGTGTAGCAGAGAATGAGATGTGTTATATAGGATGAGGTCTAGCCTAACTGCGTTCAAGTTTCCACCCTGGTCTGCTATAGGAGGAACTTGCAGTCAGGATTAAATTAAAGAATGGAGGAAAAGACAACAGTCAAACTACAAAAGAGCAAATAGATCAGCCCTGTCTTGGGAGGGTTTCATCCTGGTCTTGACAGATGGATGAAAAATACAGAAAATGTTAAATACTGTTTGTTCTGTCTCTAACCTTCAGCTGTGGGCTCTTGTGAAGTCTTTTCTTTATCGCCGTCTACAATCATCTCCCCTTTACTCACTGTGAAGGTCCTTGGCTATAAATCGCCAGGAGAGCTGCACAACCAAAGATAACACTAATGCACTTGTAAGCTCAAACCAGTCACTTAGCTGGGATATTTACAGTTTTCTAGAGAAAGCCTTGCCTGAGGGAGACACTTCAAAAACAGAAAGAGCTGAATGAAGAAGAGTAATGATGTGTTGGTTAGAGATAGCATGAGGAGGCCCAGCCTTTGAGGTGAAGCTGGATGCTGTATCTCTGGTGGTGTTATGTGGTTTTCTTAAACTCATATTCAACCAGGCAGCTTGACCGATTATGTGTTTTCTTTTAAGGCAATGGCCTGAAGGAGTATGTGCAAAGAGAGGGAGCATTTAACACACCTGAGAGCTTTCCAGTACAACCAGTTTTCCAGTCTTGTACTGTTGATTAATGTGTGGACTGGTGTGGTGACTGAGTGTCTTCCTTAAAGGATAAAGCTGGTGACATTCTATATTTTCTTATTGTCAACAAATGTGATTAAAAGCTCAAAAAAACAATGAATTGATCCTACTTACAAGTCTTGTCTGTGTAGCCAAAGGCTACAGTTGTTGTTCAACAACTACTTAAATACACAGCCACATGTTCCTTCGTTATGATGAACATAGGCATTGTGGTTTATTTTGACTCAAGTTGGATGGTATTAAGAGATGGACAATCGCATGGTTGGTTTTGGTCTTTCATTGGATTTTTGAACAGTTAGAAAAAATATAACATTCTTGCTGTACCCTTTTGTGTTCGTTTCTCCTTGGTTGCACTAAAATATTTATCTAAAAAATATAAATATTTTTTAGATAAATATTAAACAGAAAATTACATTCCTTTACAATATAGTCAAAGTTTGTTTTTTTTTTACTTTTGCATCTGAAAAAAGAAAACATACTTAAATTGTACATTCAGAAATGTAGCGTAATCCTCATTTTAATTGGTGTATGAACAATGTGATTAAGTATTAGGTCCCAAATAAACTGCTGGTAAAAGTTTTATAACAGCCCACCCGGTTCACAGCAACATAGACCCAGAAAAAAACTGCAGGACCTGGCATCAGTCTGGAACATTTTCCACATTAATATTTCAGTCACAAGACTTTCAAGGCTTCTGGTCATCTCGCACCTCCCCACAACCACCTCTCTGTCTGTATCTCTTCTGCCTGTCGATCTGTCTCGCTGGTCTGTCCTCATCCAACCCTGAGCAGCTTTATGTGCGGGTTTGATGGTTTTGGGAGCTGCTTTGCTCAACATCAATCCAGGCCGGACAAGTGAAATGCCTTAAAATGACTGAAATCCCCCCAAAGCTGATAGTACAGGGGATAGTACAGGCTTATGTGTTCCAGTGGGATCTAGAGGGAGTTAAAGAGAGAGAGAGAGAGAGAGAGAGAGGAGAGTTGTTCCACTGTAGAATTCAATGAAAATTAACATACAAGAATCATGTCGCGAAACAAAGTATCTCAGAAACACACAATGGAAGCGGAAGATACAGAAGGTGGGGAAAGGACAGGGAAGAGTAAGATGAAGTTAGTAACAGAGAGAGGGTGGGGTGAGGTATCAAGAAATGAAAAGCACATTTTCATTATTTTAATCTGTCACATTGAAGCACTATTCTTTCGCTCTCTCTCTCTCTCATTCTCTCCATCTATCTCCATGCTCTAACTCCCCTGTATGTTTATTTTTTTCCCTTCCAACTTCCCTCACTCGTCCATCCATCTCTCCTTCCTCTCCTCCCTCCCTCTCTCCATCAGTTAGCTCATGTAAACTTTGCTTTCCCTCGTTGTTTTTCCAGGGGAAAGTGCCTCTGCTTTTGATTAAGCCCAGGGCCCCACTTTAATATCATAACCCCCTCTCCTCCTTTTCCTCAACACACACACACACACACACACACACACACACACACACACACACACACACACACAAACACACACTGTACATCCCATCTTTCTT
>JAVQJD010020831.1:0-23172 GCA_036023655.1 Nannoperca australis
TGTGTGTTTGGATGTATGGTATGTTTATAGATACATAGATACATACATACATACATACATACATACATACATACACACACACACACACACACACACACATACACATACACACACATACATACACACACACACACACACACACACCTTTGCACTACAATGCAACTTTGTTCTTTCAACTCTCTGACTTCCACACTGCACAGGCAATAGATGGCCACTTTATATCAGCCCATTATTTATACACACACACACACACACACACACACAAACAAGGAATTGCAATATTTATTATAATAATATAATAATTATAAACTTCTGTCGGATTTATGTGGCGTCTTGCTCAAAAACATTGCAACAGCCTTTCCACTGTGAGGTTTTATTTTGAAGGTCCTCACAGGAAGTCATCTCCTATTGTTCTGGCCGGATGACACCAGAGGCGCATCTTTTATTTCATGGAAAGGAAGCCGGAGCTGCAGATTTGAGTTTTGTTGGGTTTTTCAGATCCAGACATTATTACATTTGAATAATGCCCGTGCTGCTTTGACAGGAAGCTGTTTGTTTGTTTCTGTGCTGGAAAGTACCATGTGGAATATTTCCCCACAAACAACCTGACCCTGCAGACACAAGGTGAGAAAAGTTTGTCTGTTTGATTTGGAAAAAAATGTCACTGCCTAAAAACCAAATCACTTTAGAGAAACAAAACCGGAATGATCAAAACTAATATCATTTTTTATTTTTATATATCATGCACATCAGATATAATATCAGTTACAATACATATCATTTAAATAATTAGTGATGTGATAAATTGATCAGTCATTGAATGTGAATGGTGCGGCTCAGGGAAGTAGTAGTAGTTTGGGTTTCCACACTGTGTTCAGTGTGGTTTTAGTTGAGTGGGCTTAGTTCAGTACAGTCCACAGTGGGCAGAGAGGTTCATCAGTTCACATGAATGTTGGCTCTGGGCCTTCTCTCCTCCTCCTCTCAGTTTCATTCCTTTTCATCCTCTTCTTCTTTCAAACTTCTCTTTTGTTTCACCGCCGGTCTCTGCTTTCATCTTTTGCCTCTGCCTTCCTTCTGAATGTCCGTCTGTGTTGCTGCTGTCAGATGTGCGGTTCAAAGGAACCGGACAAACCTGGTAGTTAAATCCAAAAGAGAAAAACCGTGGCTTTTATACTGGCAAGTAGTATCATATCATTGTATTCTTCTTCTCATGTTACTTACCATCTCCCTAGGATGTCGTGGCCTGCTCTGTACGCTCAGCTAGTCGGGGCAAACCGCCACTCCACCAGCCTGGGTAAAGTCTGGCTCTCGGTGCTGTTTATTTTCCGGGTCATGGTGCTGGTTGTCGCTGCTGAGAGCGTCTGGGGGGACGAGCGGTCTGACTTCACCTGTAATACACTACAGGTAGGACACCCAGCCGGGGATGTCATCATGTCAATAATGATGTATCCATTTTCATGTCTTGTCCCCTTCAAGATGTCATTTACCTGTGTGTGAACGCAACATCTGAAAGCAGTTCACTGTACTAACCTCAGGCACTGACTGGCACATAAAAGTGATACTTTCGTACAACAAAGTCTAAATGCAAATATTTAACATTCTGCTGAATCTCTCTCAACACAACTACTAGTTTTAACCCGACTCGTTATTTACTGTAAATAGCTCCAATGTAGCTACTGATGCTACATTGTGAGACACAATGATTGCCATTAATGTTATATGTTTTTAACAGCAGTGAGAAGGCTTTGAATACTTTACTGTTCTTGACCTTCATAAATACATTAAAACATGAAATACCTGTTTCACGGTTGACAGAAACCACAGGAATGATGCTGTTAGAAAGAAACACCTTAGGTATCCTGACCCAGAGTATCCCTTATGGCTCCACAACATAGTGCATCCATACTCCAGAGCTCTGTAGCTTATCTTTGACCTCTGACCTCACTGGAACAGACTGAATGTTTCTAAAGAGATATGGAGAGCTGAACTGGTATCTTTTCATTGTTGCAACAATCTGTGTGTCTGTCTCTGTTTTTCAGCCTGGCTGTGACAATGTCTGCTATGATCAGTTCTTCCCTGTGTCCCACATCCGTCTCTGGTGTCTTCAGCTTGTCTTTGTCTCCACGCCAACGCTCCTGGTTTCTATGTATGTGGCTTATAAGAACCATAGTGATAAGAAGAGGCTCCTCCAGGTGTGTGTACTGTCTGCCATCCTGGTGGGAGAGGAACCTACTGTTTCATATGTTATGTCATATTATGTCTTGTCTTGTCTTGTCGTATGATGTCTTACGTATCTTTAATGTGATTATGTCGTCATGGCATGACTTGATTTATCTTGTCATGTCATGTCCTGTCTTTTCTGGTTGTGTCTTGTCCTCTCTTATATTGTCATGTTATGTTCTGTCTTTTGTGGTTCTACCTATTCATTTAAAAGTTTTGTGTTATGTCATCCTGTTGGACAGGGTTCTGTTAGAGCTGGTTTCCTCAGTAACAAAGGCCAGGAGGAAGAGCTGGAGACTCTGAAGAGACGGAGACTTCCAGTAGCCGGTGCCCTCTGGTGGACGTACGCCTGCAGCCTGGTGTTCAGGCTGCTGTTTGAAGGAGGCTTCATGTAAGATTTGCAATTCTGATCTTCTGCCAGTCGACCATGTCGCTGGTTTGGTGTGGCTGTCTCCATACAGTGTGCACTTTCTCTGCAGGTATGCCCTGTACGTGATATACGATGGTTTCCAGATGCCACGGCTGGTGCAGTGTGACCAGTGGCCGTGTCCTAACCTGGTGGACTGCTTCATCTCACGCCCCACAGAGAAAACCATCTTCACCGTTTTCATGGCCACTGCGTCTTCTATCTGCATGGTCCTTAACATGGCTGAACTTGCCTATCTTGTCGCCAAAGCTGTCACTAGGTAGAGGTATTAATCACTCAGACAGGCAGGTGATTAATCAGCCAATTCATTTATTCACTATTCCGTCAATGATCATTTTTTAGCAATGTTAAAATGACAGGTTTATGTGTTTGAGTCCCTGATCAGCTTGTAAAACATACAAAAAGAACTAAAGTCCTTCATCTGGGTTATCACAAATGCACATCAAGTCCACATGTTCCTTCTTCTTTATCAGGAGCCACTGTGGACAGAGGGAGAGCAAAACACGCGGCAAATCCAGCAGAGAGAGGACACCGAATAAGACAAACCAGAAGATACATGTCTCCACCTGAGGAAGCAGCAGCAAGGTGGATGATACATGCAGAAGAAATACTTTCCAAAGACTTGAAACACAAGTGGTACACGTGTGAATTTGTGAACATTTTCTATGATCCCCGAGATGTTAAAGTGTAAAATTCAAGAGGTGGGGAGGATCGACTCGGAGTCAGCAACTCAAAACTGGACTTGTTGTTGGAGATTGTTTTTTATTCCAACTTTTGTTTATTCTTGTAACAGTAAAAAATAGGCCAAGACAGATGGTGTTTAACAATGATGAGTAGGATCTCGAGCCATCGTACCCTCTACTGGGCAGCAAGAAAATAACATGAATGAAATATGAAGACTCACTACCTACACACAGAGTAGGCTACTATACACACACACACACACACACACACACACAGAAACATCTGGATTCATTGAATATAAATGCACACACCACCATAAAGTTTCATCTTATCTGAATTTGGAGTTAGTTTGTTCCAGTTAATAATTATATTATACTAATAATGTTGTCTGAGACTATTTAATTACATATCATTTGGTGGTACAATCTCAAACAAAAGAAAAACACACATAAAGCAGTATGTTATTACCCTGACAAGAGACTGCACACTACTGAAATCTAGTAAAGATGTATTAAACCATTAATAAGCAATTAGGCCCTGCTCGTCCTCTGAGTCATTATGATTGCACTGTATGACAAACTGTTAAACTCCACTAGAAGAAGAATACTATGCAGACTTGATGACTTAAAACAACTATATGGTTTATCGACACCTCACTTCAGGAAATATCTTCTTCTTCATACACTACAAAACATTTAATGTCATGTCTGCACGCGCCACGCTCTTATTA
Source organism: Nannoperca australis (assembly GCA_036023655.1). Lineage (NCBI taxonomy): Eukaryota > Metazoa > Chordata > Actinopteri > Centrarchiformes > Percichthyidae > Nannoperca > Nannoperca australis. Next base: position 4,062 of record JAVQJD010020831.1, read on the forward strand.
TTAGTTGTGCTTTCGTTCTGTCTCTCTCAGTATTGTTTCTTTGGTCTTTTTCTCTGAAAGATTTCCATTTTTCAAAAATCCAATTGCAAATCATAAAGAAACAGAACTGGAGTGAGCAGGACAGCACATTTTCATTTCCAACAGATGCATGCAGAGTTGACCTCTGCTGGTAAGCAGCTGTGACTGCATCCACTCTGACAGGTGCACGGGTTCTCCCTCCACTAGTCAACTGACACAAAACACAGTTCCGACAGAAATGAGTAACAAGTAAACATGGAGACAGTTGTTCAATCTTCTTTTATACGTCATATTATTTGGAGCTATATAAACTAATAGTATTGCCAGTACAATAGTTTCGAACTTTAGCAGTAATAATAATCATGCATCAAGCTTCGTTTTCTGCAGGTTTAAAGTTGGCTTGTCAGTGACGGGATGGGATCCTCTGCCCCTACCTACACTTTCACACACGCGCGCGCGCGCATACAGGCACGCACCGTCCCCCCCACCACCCCCCTCGTGCGTCCCATGCACGGGGACACCAATGTGTGACAGTGGCGGATGGCCTTGGCCACGCGGGACGCAGCCGCTGCGCTTCGCCTTCGCGGGACAGGTTCCACACGCGCCCTTTTTTTTAGACTAGACTAGCCTCTCGTCTTTTTTTACTCTCTCTCTCTGTAACTCTGTAATTCCCTCTCTGTGTCTCTCTCCCTCCTCTCCCACTAATCTCACCTACTCCTCGTTCGGTCGCCTCGAGCCCACCCGTGGGAGTAAAAGAAAGAAGAAGGAAAGAAGTGAGAGAAGGAGCGCGCTGTTTCAGAGGAGAGCGGTAAGCAGGTGGATGCTGGAGTGATGGTGTTGGCTGAAGTGGGAGGGAAGAGGAGGGATTATTATCCTTCCACCTGCTGGATTATCAGCACCTCTCATGCTGCGTTCACTTCCCCGTGGGAAAGACGGCACCCTGGAAGCCACTCATATTTCAGGAATTGGATGTAGGATAGTTTTCTGATCCAAACTGAACACAGATTCTTTGAAGCGACTGCAGTTGAGACTGTTATTACTATTATGATTAACAACACATAAAACAGAGTCCTGGACACTAGATGAGGATGATTTAATGCCATCACGAAAATGATTGTTAATATAATACAGTATTTTGACCTATTTAAAGCCAGTGTTCCCAGTGAGTGACTGAACAGCTGAACTGATCTGTGCAGTCAGACATTGCATTACTGTAGACCCACATCATGCGCCTGACCGCTCATACTAACTTGGTTGTTTTGTGTTTGTTGGAATACTAGTGTTTGGTTTGCTGTAGAGAATGACGTCAAAGGTTTCAGGCAACCAAATTCAGCAGAAAACGTCCATCATAATAACACATTAAAGTTTCTGCTCTTTACCATCCTGCTGTTAAAATGACAATTTCCATATTCCCTGTTAATTCTGGGATGTTTCATCAGTGGATTTTGCTTTCTTTGGGCCCAAAGCAGGGACCCTTGGACATGCTGGTGGACTCTTTCCATCAAGGTTTGCCTTCGTACCTCTTTAGCTTCATTTATAGAACTATAAATGCCCTTTTTTACACTGTTGTGCACTTTTTTACACATCTAGCATCTTTATTAACACTTGGTACAGGTGGTACTGCCCACCTTTACATGCCTTTATACATCCTCATAAACCTTTCTGCATCTTTTTGTGAAACATATATTCACTTTTAGGTGCATGATATTTGCAAACATTGGCACATTTTAGGCACCATTACAGACCTTTTTGCCACTTTTATTCCCCTTTATGCATCATTACCAACATGTCATGTACCTTTTTGCACTTTCTGTTTATCCTTATGCACCCTGCAGTGTTGTCAGTCTTTCTCAAAATTCCTTCAACAATTATGTCTACATGCTTGAAGTAACTCAGCGATCAGCCATATGTAAGCTTACCTGGGTAAATCTAACTGATTTATAATGTTTATGGATGTGCATCCAATCAAAATCAAGCTTCCTGACTAACTGGGTTACACACAGAATTGCCTTTTGTGTGGACATTGTCACTGTCTGCATATCTTAAAAAGGTTTTCAGGCTGCAAACGGCAGGCCAAGAGTTAACTGTTTGGGCTGTTTTAGCACAAAGACCTCTGATCCATCAAAAGCACACGCCAGCCGGGACAATGTCAATCTGGCAGCTTCTCTATTGTCTGTGGTGACCGATGGTATTTCATCACGTCAACACATCATGTACATGTACACATGCCACTGTTAGATTATCAGTAGACTGTTACAGTAATTGTCACTTATCCTGTAGTAACTGTTGTCATTGGAAGTGGACTTCAGTTTAGTGGAGATATATGACTTCATTTATGAAGGTGGATTTAGAAACTTTAATTTTTAAAGGGGCGATTTCACACAACTTCATTATGACTGATATTTCCTTTATTGGCCTTTCAGTGCATTTGACCGCTGAGTTAGTTCTTAAATCAAATCGAAGACTTGTGTTTACCTTTCATATTAGAAGTAAAATCAGCTGTCAGTGGCGTCACATTGGTGGCTCAGAAATACAGGAGTAGTGTATGCTACTGTAACTGTGAGTGTGTGTATGTGTTGGCGTGCGCGTGTGTACGTATCCGTCAATCCCAGGCAAACATTTGCCCTCCTCAGCATTCCTGGGATGTGATGAGTCCAGCATTCAACTGGGACTGTGTGTTATCCACTCATTCACTTCCCACAGATGGCCAGTCATTGTCCAGTGGCCATCCAGCTCTGCAGCGTGCACACACACACCCACACACACACCCACACACACACACACACACACACATACACATACACACGCACGCACGCACGCACACACACACGCACACACAAGTATGCACAAATATGTGCACGTCTGCAAGCAAATATACATGTGGATAAAGTAAGAACAGGCATGCACATACTGGTTTTTCCTTACTTGCATGACCACACACACATCAACACTCGCAGACTGATATGTAAATATGTCAATGGATACAAACATGTTAAAAATTGGATTTCTTTTCATTATAATTGTAAGCATTAGAGCTACACTGATGAACTGTCTGAGACATTGCAGCACATGAATGCCAAAGTATGTTTAGAAATGACTGGAATACCTCAGTGGTCCACCAGATGGCACCGACAGGTTCATTTGTCAACTCCAAGATGTCTAATGTACGGTGGCCCTGAAGTGCAGAACACAAACGCAAATCGGAAAACACAACACATTAACGAAAACACAAACGCAAATCGAAAAACACAACACATTAACGAAAACACAACACATTAGCAGAAAACACAACACATTAAGAGAAAACGGAAAGGGTAGGTACTCCTACCGGAAGACGTGGGTGCCTATTAACAAGGATATGTACCTAGCTGGTCCCATGCAAATATACGCGGCAATTAGCTCAATTGGTAAAGCACCCACTTAGCAATACGAGAGGTACCATGTATGAATCCTGCATGGTATAAACTTTTTCATGTCAAACAGCTCACGGTGAATAACCGCCACCTGTAAAGAGACAGACAGCGCGTCCAATCAGAAGGTGGTGGTAATACACGTAAGCTGTTTCTCAACCGCCATTAAACGAAAGAAGAAGAAGAAGCAGCATGAGCAGAAGACCTAGTCACACTAAAGAAAACAACAGGGCTAGTTCTTCTGTACAACCCTGCTTCTTTTTAACGTGTCTTCAAAGTGCGCATACTCATTATGATGTCGTGAAACGTTGACAGCATGTCAATTATCACCTGATATGTATGTCCTGCATCAAAATAATGCCTGATAATAGAAAACATTGAATCAGAATAAAAAATCCTTTAATAGTTACACAGTGGAGAAATTTACATTGTTGCAGAAAAAGTGTACAGTGCAGAAAAGAGAAAAATAAAATAAAATAATAGTAAAAACTGTACATAAGAAATGACGTGAAAAACTTGGGGGATACGGGTGTCGAACACAGTATCTCTCGCATTGTAAACGGGGGCTTTACCAGTTATATCCTTGTTATTGGCACCTTTCCGTTTTCTCTTAATGTGTTGTGTTTTTGTTAATGTGTTGTGTTTTTTGTTAATGTGTTGTGTTTTCGTTAATGTGTTGTGTTTTCTGTTAATGTGTTGTGCAGGAGAGCAGTGACTGTGCTCGCGCGAGCAGAAGTTTTCTCCTCGCGAGCTGCAATTTTGCTCGCGCGAGCAGTAGTTTTCTGTGTTGTGTTTTCTGTTAATGTGTTGTGTTTTCGTTAATGTGTTGTGTTTTGCGATTTGCGTTTGGGGTCTGCACTTCAGGGCCACCGTACTTATCTGCTGCTCAATCTAAATATTCAATTATTCTTTCTTTCTTTTTTTTCCGAAATAGACTATAAATTAACGCTTTATTGAACTGCCAGATGTTAGATAGAGGTTTGGTTGGACGTTCAGGGTGACAGAGACATCCATGTAATATAGTCAACAAGCCTGTCTCGGACTCACCCTGGGCCCGGGTCTGCAGCTGCCTGGTCACGTCTTGTATGTAGTGGAACGATTTTACCATGAAGAGCAGTGTGAAAGCGAGTTACTGCAGCCAGTATCCCAGCTGCTCTCCTCCAGGCTTTAGTTGTGATCCCCAGGAGGGCCTTGTGTCACCGTTGCTAAAGACTCACTCTGCAGGTATTTCTGGGGACCAAAATGTCTGGGGGCAGCCCTTTGATAACGAGTACTGTTTTGACTCTTTTTCCCAAACGTCATCAGATCTGTGCACACTAATCACTAGTTGTTGGAAATATTTGTGAGAAATGTCATGTTCGTTCATATCTAATTGTTTGAAAAAGCACAATGAAAGCCAAAACAAGTCTTGAACACAAAGATGTGACTAAATGTTACTGAGTGAACGTGTGGCTTCCTATGTTGAATGAAAAATAATTACTTGAAATAAAATCAAGTAATAGTTCTTGAATCAAACTGGCTTGAAGATTTCAATTGCATTCAGTGTACTAACAACAACAAATACATTCAGAGGTATCGTTTGTAGCCTTCAATTTGCCAAAATCCACTGCACTCTGGTCATTTGTGTTCACATAGTTCTTGTCAAGTCATTAAATATGCATTCTTTGGGGGTTTGTGCATGTAAACATCATATTCTGTTCTCAAAAAAATTGCTAAGCCTGTATCCTGGTTTTAGGAACCACTCTGCTCCAATAAATCCAAAGATGGTGTGGCACATAAACAGGAAAACAAAAGATATGATGATTAATGGCTTTTTAATCTACAATCTGAAATAAAAGTGAGTCTGACAGGAGTAGGGCAGAGGGTGCATTTTACTGTCATTGCTGTCTTCCATTACTGCTGAGCATATGCTAGCAAGTTCCTTTAGTAAGTGAACTAACTGCCGAGGACTCAGAAACAACAGAAAGTGGTTGAGATGTCAAACAGACACCTCTGAATTTATACACCTGCACAATATGTACACTGACAAATTCCACTGATTACACGTTTCATTCACTCCTCCCGTTGAGCCCAAGACAGGCAAAGAAAAAGTGGAAACATGCACCACCACAACGTGCTGGGAATATTAAAAAGGCAAAGCAGCCGGTATCAGAAAGCTGGATAGCGAATACAGGAACACAAATAAAAAGATTTCTCATGTTCCATGTCAACATCATGTCCGCATTATGATCAAAACCAGGAAAAGATGTTTAGGTTTAATGGACTCTCAGAGAGATGTTGAGTTAGCTATTTGTTATTTGTATCTTGTTGTTGTATATATGCAGCGTGAAAGTTGGAAAATGTTACAAACTCATTCAGCCTCTAAAAAGAGAATTGAATGCTAATATTTGGAACATTAGGATTCAAGTGGTTTCATTTGTGAATTAACTGCCTTTTTCAAGCCATTCAAAAGATTAGCTCATTCATGAATAAGCCTTTGCTAATAGGTCGCTTTGGTCCCAGTGCACGACGCTGATGGCTGTGATTTTAATGTAGCCATGGGCTTCTTAACATTGTGTTCCTGTGGCTGATTAGAGCCAGGTGTCTACTCTAGAAAATGAGGGTACTGAGGGCAGCCTGCTTCACTGCAGAGGACCAGCTGCTGCAATCTCAAAGAATCTTGTGGGAAGGCTAGTCGTAAAGCTAAACATCCCCTCACTGAAATTAGACGCTCCAGAGGACAAATTGTGCTGCTGTTGCTCATTTGGAAAATGAAATCTAGTCCTGCAATTATTTTATGTTGTTGTTGGCACTAATTATAAATCATGGAAGCGGCTGAAGAGGCAGTGTTTGCTGACTCATTGCTGAGTCGCACACATTGCTATGGCTGTACTCGTGTGATTCAGAAGCAATATTATTCCCAGCTGTGCACGAAATCAGTTCACTTTTGCAGTGGGGAAAATGGAAAATGGAGAAAGGAGAAAAACCGGTAACTGTGTACCACTGTTTCCACCAACAGCTGTCGCAACTTCACTTATGAGCATTACATTATTGTTTTACAGTAAGTTTTGCAGCCATACCCAATGCTGCATAGCTTCAAAGAGCCTCGTGTCAGGACGCTTTATCAAGTTAAAGTAAGAGCAATCTGTAGAAACAAAGAGTGTGTGTGTGTGTGTGTTTTCCTGTTGGGGTTTCACATTCCCATACCCCCACAAGTAAATACCCCCTGGCTTTTTTACCAGGAAGTTCCAAAAACCAGTCGATTGGATCTGGTGCCAAGAGCCACATTTGGGGAGCCAGCTTGTGTTCCTGTCTCCTGTACTCGTCTTTACTTTCCCAGTACAGTCAATGGATTTACTGAGGATTAACATGTGATCACTTGAACTGTTGGTTTAAGTGAAGACTCTTCACCTGGGTGGAGTCCCCGCTGGAGAACAGTGAGGTCAGAGCCTTGGGTTGATCTGACAGGACTGTTAGCTGGACTCATTTAAATCATTTATCAAGCAAAAAAGTAAATTAGTTTAGTCAACTTTGTCAACATTCAGCACCAGAGCTGAGAGCATCTGCGTAGCCAACAGAAACAACTCACTTTACTGTTTCTATCACAGTTTTGTAGTCGGTGATCTTTGAGACAAGACTAGCTTTGTATAAGTGTACAGCCTGCCACGCTGTTATCCTGCTCTGTGTACTAACAATGATGAACAAGCAGCTGGATAAGGATCCCTTAAATTGTGCCAAACTTATGGTGTCATCCAACATATAAACAAAGCTGCGTGGGGAGGTTTGTATTTGCAGGAACTAGACTGTTAGCGGTTTAGAGCTTTTCATTTAAAGATGCCATATGTTTAACTGTCCTCTCTCCTTCACCCCTCGCTGCCCTGTCTTCAGGTTGCTGCAGTATGGTCAACAGCAGGGTGGAGGCTCCCACAGTGTCCGTGATGGGCAGCGGCGGGGGCGCAGCCAGCAGGTCATGCGCAGGATGTGGAGGTCGGATCGCAGACCGCTTCCTGCTCTTCTCCATGGAGCGGTACTGGCACACGCAGTGCCTCAAGTGCTCCTGCTGCCACGCTCAGCTGGGCGAGTACAGCAGCACCTGCTACAGCAAAGGAGGCATGATCCTCTGCAAGAACGACTACATCAGGTGAGCCCAGAGGGTCACTGTAGACAGTTCTATAAAACTTCGAGTCTAAGGTGATGTCTTCTTCTTGCTTGTTTTGTCCAAGGACAGTCCAAAACACAAAGATGTTCAGTTCATTATCACATTATATTGTATTAAATACATCAATACCAAAATATGACTAAATACACAGGGACAAAAGGGGCCCATTTTGTGCGAAATGTCTGCATGTTCTACCTCATTTAAATATGTGCAAATAGCACCGGAGCACCAATGTTTGGGGTGTGTTTCACCCTTTGTGGGAGCTTTGAGAATTACACAGGGTTTTTTTGTCTTATTTGCGCAGGTTTATTGGCTGCAAGAGCCATGCAGTCCTTTTGCGAATTCGCCTGTGAGGGTCTGTTCGATGCTAGCATGGTTAGCTGGGTATGTTTGTCACATGCAGCTCAGTCTGCTTACATTTGTCAAATGTTGATCAAATGTTAAAATGCAGCTTGAGTGGCAAGGTGGTGCTGAAAAACAGGAGAAGCTCAAGTGAAGACCTAAAGGAAAAGAGCGTCATACTGCAGGACATGAATGCCAATCAGAATTCCAGAAAAACGTCTACAAGTCATTCTCAAAAACAAAAAAAGAGAATCTAAAAGAGATGTCAAAAGTTAAAAAGACAGATCCAAAAAAACATTTCAACAAACCCACTACTTATATAAATCACAACAAGTGTTACATAAATGACATGCAGACTAGCACACAAGCATCAGCAGGTAGGTAGCAGACAGCGTCAGGCATTACAACAACAGAACACCTACTCATACTGCACATTGCAAAGTCATAGTAAATGTAGTATGCGGTCATTCGTTGTCTATTTTTTGTGAGTAACTTGTTGTTAGTGATACTTGTCTGTGACAGATAACCCAAAATGAAATGAAACAGTGAAGGTCATGTTAAAAATGTAGTGAATATGGTTTTGATAAATGTGTGCGAGTTTGTGCCTGTGTTGTGTTCTTTGTGAAGCAGTGTTCCATTTAGTGACAGACTGGTGTAGCACAGATGGGGATTTTGTAGGTGCCCACGTCTCACAGGCAAACACAGGGCTAGATGTGGACGGCCGCAGCTCGAGGCCTGCAGAGGAGGAACTGACACACACAAGACTTAAATAAATAGAGCTCTTACGGTACACTAAAATTACACGGCAGTCTGCAGCAAGAAACCCTGTATAGTCATGAGAGGTCTGCTGGGTTTGAAAAATTTCCACATTTAGTCCACAAGTAAAAACGGCTCAGCAACACAGATGTTTTTTCATCTGCTCCTGATTAATGTTCATGTGATATTACAGCAGCACTCCTCCAAAGCTGGATGTAGATATGTTTCTGTTGTATGTGTGACTAGCCGAGTTTGTGCTTATTCAGACTTATCAAAACCAATCTTACTTGACGAAAACCTGGCTCTGAAGAGAGTTCCCAGCAACCACGAAAAGTGGTGGGGCCATAATAATCACAGCATAGATACTTTGTGGCTGTATTTCTGTAATAGTGATGCATATCAAATCAAATCTTTGTTACCGCATCGATCATAAATGAGCTGCAAACATGTTTTCAATATGCATGGACATAAAGGGGAACACTGGTGTATCAGTATTTGGTCATACACTGCTCCCAACTTGCTTTAAGCCCACATAGAGGTCTTCACTTGTTTCCTTATTCAGCCCCACACAGCTAGGAAACCTAGCATCAGTCTCTTGAGTTCACCTTCACCTTGAGTTGGCTGAGTAGATTCTCTTTTGAATAGGTTTCTACTGTGGATTGCCTGTTCAGTTTCTGTAGTGTGTATTTCTAGAGAGTCTGGATTGCTTTCTAAATTGGCCTGCAGCTTGACTGTTGTTTATCTGGTGTGCTGTTAGTCAGTTGTGCCAGGTTTGGAGCTGCCACCTGAGTTTCATTTATTCAGATCTGTGGCAGCGATGCAAATAAATAATGTGTATAAAAAGGCTGATAGTGAAATCCAGTTGGACCTGCTAATATAGAACAAACCTCAGTAGGCAGCGCCTCCAAATACAACCTCTGACGACGATGTTACGTTTGCATTTTGTTGAGTTAACTAAAGATGCTTATCAGACTGTTCCCTGGCCCTGTGGATCACGATAAGGTGGAGACACAAGACCCATAGCAAAGTTAGTGGGACCCAACCCTGAGCTGAGGAGGACCAGGAAGTGTGGGTCAGGTCGTCAGATCTTTAACCTTCATGGAAGTGAAGCAGGATGAGATGTAATTGAGCCTGGGGAGGAGGGGGGTAATTAAGGAGAACAGACATCCTCTCAGGCATACTCATTAAATGACTGTTTGGATTAAGGTAAAGAAATCATTACTCTGCAGCCACTGAAAGAGAGACAGAGAGCATGTGTCACAGCGCAGCGGTTTTACAAGAGACTTCAACCTGCTGCAGTTCAGGTTCTGATATGCTTCCAGCCTCTGATAGGTGCACACTGACTGAACACTGCTGTGTGTTAGGGTTTTTTGTTTGTCTGCATTTGATAAATGTGATATTTGGTTCTGCAGACATTTTTATCTAGAGGTTAGCTTTTTTGTGGTTTACTGTGCAGAGAGAGACAAAGAGTATTCTGACTTCTCTCATCAAGGTCCAGATGCCATGTCGGATGGGGTGTTTCTGTTGGATTCAGTAAAATCTACATGTCCCTGTAAAAAAATGCACACAACCTCAAGGTGCCACACAACAGCAAATTGCTGGGGTTGTTATGGCAACACACAAACCAGGCAAATCCCACAGACATTAGCCCTTCTTAAACAGAGATCTTATAATACTTGAAGAAGACCTGTCATTACACCGGCATTGCTTATTTACACACAAGGTGGAATAACAACAGCCCTTGAACAGGCTGTATAACTGGTGCTATTAAGTACGATGAGCTTTTACAACACTCAACAGCAAAGCAGCCTTGCAACATTGAACCCAACAAGAAACCAATGAAAAGTTTGAATAGTGTAGAAATGAGTCTCCTGCACCACTGTGATAGTAACACAAGCCTATGAATGACAGAACAGCATGCCTATTAGAGTGCAGAGTAATGTGTTGCTGTAACATGATGATTAGGATTGAAAAAAACACAAAGGTCTGTGTTGGCGTTTTGGTCCAAATATCAGGGAAGCCAGTTGTGAGTAATGGCTCCAAGAGTTTGAGGGCTAATCAGATGCCAAACCACTGCACAACAGTTTATAATTCAGTCAAACAGAACTCTAGAATGATGTCAGCGTCTGTTAAAATAATTTAATCAAAGTCCAGTTTAGTCGATTCTGTTTCAAGTCTGAACAAAGTGTCAGCACTCATGCTTGATTCCAAGTTTGATATGATTTACAATAGATAAAAGTGATGTTACTGTCCTGCTTTGTTGTCAAGGACACCATTCATCTTGGGAATTACAGCATGTCACTGGGGCTTAACTTTATTTCCAGTCCACCGCAGGAGAACCTAGAACCTATTGTTGTAAATAATGACCTCGAGTATCACTGCACACTATTACATGTGTCATGCGAGAACGGAAAGCTTGACGGGGCATAGTAACAGTATCTAAAGGGGGTGGGGCTTAGCAAACAGTCAGATTAGCGTTGGCTAAGTTACCTGCTAGACTCTCTATAAAAGGTGACAGAGAAACAGTACGGGAGTAACAACAGTTGCATCTCCACTACATCTACTGCACACTCACAGTCACTGAGCTCTCCTTTGTCAACTGTCAACTTTCCAAAGCAAAAATAATTCTGGCAAATAGCATAAGACTGTGTAACTGAACTGAACTGTGGCTTTGTGCCTGAGCAGGTAATTACATTTAGAGAGCTCATCAGCTAATGGCAGATTTCATCGCTGTATGTCTAGTTTTAACTTCTTACCAGAACTGAGCATTGAAGTAGTGTGAGGTGTGTAATCTGTTACTGCAACAAGAAATACCGTCCATGCCTTTCATGGTGAGCTATGGACCACAGGACTAAGAAACACTCTGTCTGCATGAAGTTTTGCAGATTCTGTCTATACTGTCCATCACTAACATACTATTTACATGAATTAGCCTAATGAATGAATGCCAGAGGAGTATGTAAACTTTATGTAAAAGATGAAAAAAGGTCTGTTGCCATTAACAGACGTAGTGAACATTTCTTAACGTTTCTGCTGAACCGCTCTGTTTTAATTTGTCATAAGTCTACACGTTTTCCCTCCTGCTACACATTCCACCACTCTGCTGTCCATACATGTCCTCAGTGTGTTCCAGTCATAGTTTCACCGAAATATCTCAGCAATAGTCATGAAATGATCAGTTCCTTGTCAGATACACTAAACAGATGTACCACTCTGTGTGAACTGTGTTGAGTCTGTTCTGGAGCTGTTAATCGTGACAGACTTGTGCTGCTGTTTTATTTGCAGGCTGTTTGGACACAGTGGAGCCTGCAGTGCTTGTGGACAGTCTATACCTGCTAGTGAGATGGTGATGAGAGCACAGGGCAACGTTTACCACCTTAAGGTGAGTGTGATTATGTAACGGTACCACTCCAACATTTACATTACAATACCACCCGGCTCATCTTGATAATAAATCCTTTTTTGTTTCTCAGTGTTTTACCTGTGCGACCTGCAGGAACCGCCTAGTCCCTGGTGATCGCTTTCACTACGTCAATGGAACCATCTTCTGTGAACATGACCGGCCGGGAGGAGGTCTGCTCAGTGGACATCCAGCTCCACTGCAGGCCAACAGCATGATGTCTGATCAGAAGGTGAGAGGCTGTGTGATGCTATTAAGCATGTATTTATCCTCTTTTTAAAATGAGCATCAAAGTAAGAAAGGGCAAAAGTGTTGCACCTCAGCAAATTGTCAGGCTCTGAGGAACGGGGACCCAGAAAGCAGACGTAGGCCGAGGAGGAACAGTTGAATACTTTATTTAAACTCACTTACTTGGGAACTCAAAAGGAAACTCAAATGCAATGCAGGACATGAGGTGCAGGAACTTAAACGCAAGAAATCAGATGCAGAACAAAGGAAACCACCAGACTAAATAGAAAAGACGCAAACGAGGAAAACAGAAACAGGTGCGTCTAAGGCTCAGGTGACAGAAATCAAAAAGGAGGGAAACCAGACAAAGACAGGAACACAGACCGGAATTACCAAAATAAAACAGGAAACCGAAAACGAAGATCAGGGATCGTGACACAAATAAGGCTACTCTTGTTTTCTTAACAATATTCCGCCAGGAAATAGGGGAGGATTACAATTAATTACATTCAATTAGTGCATCCATATCTTGGGATTTCCTTTTTTTTATGTTTACAAAACAGGATCTAATGTAATGTGATATAAAACAAGCCATCAAGCACGCAGTCTGATCCCTAAAATATTAACCAAAGAAATAAGATTGTCAACAAGCCATAAATCAAGTCTGCATTTAAATCTAGCACATCAAACTGAATCAAATCTGTAAAATAAAATTATAATGATAAATGATCTCATAAATGCACGTTTCACTACTTATGGGAATATTATGAATGGTGCGCGTTGAGGGAGCAACAGTCAATCCCCACAAAGGTTATGAAAATAGGACATTTCTGAATGTTTCATGTAATAACTGGAGGAAGTTATTCCACACAGATCTGATGGTTTTGTCTGCCACTCTTTTAAAGTCATGTGCTTCATCTTACTCATGATTTATCCACTGATTCTGTTTCCACTGCACTTTATCGATTTTTGTTTTAATCGATATAGATATATATATCTTTTTTCCACCTCAGCCGAGCAGAAAGGCTTTTTGGGGAGTTCTTTTGTTCCCCTCAGGTTTAATAAATGCGCATATAAACAGGTGGATGGAAAGTATTACTAGTGACAACCTCTTTTCTCCAATGTGTCCAGGTCTGCTGAGGAAGGAAGGATAAGATGGAAAACCAAACATGTGCCTTCTGCCCCACCTTTCTTCTCTGTCTGTTCCTCCTCTACCTGTAAATCCTGCCATTCTGATGGACTGTCACTCCACAGATAATCATTACTGCTACTGGTCAAGTGCTTTGTTGGGAGGGATGAGGATGCTGACGACGGTTGGAATTTATTTATATAGTAGACTGTTGTTTATGAACTGTGGCAATATTACTAATAAGAACTGGCATGCCAAATGGGGGGAAATGGAAGACTGTGATCACATTTGTGTGATTCCAGTGGAATCACCCATTACCTTTATCCAGCTAGCCTGTTACAGCGGACATTGACGGAGGAGGGAACACTGACAGCAACGTGATTCCTGCAGGAGCTGAAATAGTTCCAAAATCCCACAGACCACACACGTAGTGTGACCACTTTTAAGTTTGGGGAAGAAATAAAGTAAATTCAGCTGCTGGATGTTTCCCTCCACACTGTGAGCCAGCTGAACAAGGAAACATCTAGACTGATACACGATTTCTCTATGAAATGTTCAACCAACATGTTAGTCTGTGGATTGTGGGGGAAGTGGTGGAAGTGTTCCTACCACAGACAAGTAGCTGCAATTCTCCATACACCATTTTTATACCAAACTGTTATCTCAGGCTACATTGCAGAAATAAAGGACCATTCCTGTTTAAGCCCATTAGTTATAAATTGTGTACTACATGAATTCTCAAACAGTTACTGGGGCCTTATTTACCTCAAAGTCTGGATACATTCAGTATTATGTCCATTTTCACAGCACACATTGCATTAGTACTGCTTTTAATGTGAAAAAAGATCACGGTTGAGTGTTGTTTACAAGAGCTTAACATTGATCAGAAGTGTGACAAAGAAGAAACGACTGGAATTCACGTAAAAATTTGAATTGGTATGAAAACAATATTTGTAGTAACTCCGAGTGGTGAGGATAACATGAGTCTGTAGTACTGACTCAATCAATTGCTGTGGGAGTGTACATTATGCTGTATTCATGCCAGCTGTTGTAGAAGGCTACAGGTAATTCCACTCTCAGTGCTTTTTGACCCGGCCATTATTTGTTTGTGCTGGCCACTATTACTTGAGGCCATTATTTAAATGCCAGCTTTTATATGATCATTGCAAAGTTAGAGTATTGGCATGTCATGTTAAAGAAAATCTGTGGTTTATTACAACTTAAAGTTTATTTGTGGAGCTTGGGCCATCAGTTCTGTTATGATAACGTTGTACTCACCAAAGTAATGGCCTGATCTCGGAACGCAGCAACATTGCAAAAAGAAAGTAGCTCCAACTGGGCAGGAAGCAAAGCAGGCAGACCCCCAGTTTTGCTATAAATTAAAGAAAAAAAATTAACCTGTGCGATGACAGATCATCTGAGACTTGAGTTTGACCTCAGAATGAAGTGCTGGAAATCATTTGGATAAATGTTTAGCTCGTTTACGATCTGTGTGATTGACTGCAGACACTGTGTTTTGAGGTCTGGAGTACGACGTTATAATAACCAACAGAGGTGATGGCAAGATCTGTGAAAATAAGACCCTGAGTGTAATGAACTGTTGTTGCTTTAAAATTGTAATTGGGAGCACGTTAGCATTCCAACCACCTCTATTTTCACTTCTCCACAACCTCAACTTTTATCCATCTTACCGTTTGGTCATTACAATGAGCGTTACAGCCTCACAGAGCTGCTAGCATGGCAGTAGACTCTTAGTCTGGTTAGTTAATGTGCTATTACAGGCAAAACCTCCAGCACAGTCCCTTAAGGCAGCGATGCCACTTACAAGTGATTTAAGTCATCCTTTTATTGTTTCTAAATATCTGTACAAAGACATGTACATCGAACAATGTTTTATTTTTAGAGCAGTGGGGGTTCTTTGTTTTATATTTCCCCAAAGGCTTTGTGATTCCAAGAACTAAGCTGTTCTGGATGTATAATCATTTCTGCACAGTGAATCAGTGGAGGTAAACAGTGATCCTTGACTTTGCTAGGAATGAAGTTACAATGCTACAGTGCCCTCCCTCCATATGGACAGCTTTGCTTTCAGCTTCATCATGATGTACCTTCTCTTCTTCTTTGATGGTAGCCCCAGACATCATTAATACTTTTAGGGTTCATACAGTGTTTGTAACGATTATCCTACAAGAGACATGTACTATACTGTTCATTCTAAATGTTTATAGCAGTAATGGTCGAGTTCTTACAGTTTAGCCTGATCTGTTCAGCTGATGATCGAGTGAAGGAAGATTGGGAGGATGTGTTCAAAGTGATCTCCCTGTGCAAAGTGCACACAACATCTTGTTGTATTGTGTACTACAGTGTATGAATCATGCTTTCTGTGTTGCAATTTGTGTGTGAGGTTTTGTTTTTCAAATCAATTGCTCTAAACTGTGTGTGTACAGAGAATAGGTCCTCTGAGAAAAACAAATAATAATGCAGCTATTCAGCTGTGTCTCCCATGTGAAAGTGTGCGATTGTGTTGAGGATGATTTTGGCTAAAGCCACAGTACGTGTGGAGCAGCCAGCTACAGATAGCTGCTTCAGACTGAGGAAGAAGAAACAAACGCTTGCGTTTCTAAGACAAACATGGCTGATTACCCACAGGAATGGGATTTCAAAGGCCTGAGCCATGGCCATTACAGAAGCAATTAAAGTGGGATGCGCTGGAGGCCTGTATGGGCTTTAGCTGCACTCCAGTGTTGCAGCCTAATGAGGCCTAATCTGGTGAGCTGGTCTAATTAAAAGAGAGGGAGCTTTTTCCTGTGGGCACCAGGCAGCTCCGTAGCTGTCTGAGGGGGGAAAATAAAGTCACAAAAAGCATTTTCAACCATCAAAAGTTTCATTTTTCTCCATTCTGTCTTTTCAAATTAAAACATTTAGCTTGACATTTTTAACATGTTTGCTGCTCTCTGATCTTTCCAGACTCTCTCCTCTGGTTTTGTCAGGATTGCTTCTTGGCACGAAATGTGCCTTTTTAAATTAGCCTTTTTATATGTAAACTACAATATCATCTTGTCTAATTTTAGCATCACTCCTTTTCCATATTGTTTGTGTGGCTTTCCCCAGAGCGGAATTAAAAGCTGAAGCGAAGCAGGCGGGACGGGTAGAGCAGGCGCACATGAGTAACCAGCTGTGACTCTTCAAATGAACGGCCAGAGAACTTGGCAGCTTGTCTCGCAGGGTTAGTCCAATTAGCTCCACATTCACAGTAACAATGAGGCTTTTAATGGTTCTGTTTCAAAGTGCTCTTCCATAATGATGGAGGGTGAACACATTCCTCTGGCTTTTCAGTCATGACTCCAAATCTGAGTCACACCAAGTCTCGGTTGTCGGCCGTTGCTTCAGATTACTACGAAGAGATTAATCATGACTACAATAAAATACAGCTTTATGTTCGACTACATTAAAGGATTGATTCACCTCTAGTCGTACGTAGCCACATCATTTTACCACTCTTTTATGGAAGACATTTCTACTGGAGAAATAGTTGCTTAAATATAGCATTAATATGGAATTATATTAAACCGTTGTTTAATACACGGGAGAACTTGCCTCCAGGGTGAACTGACCCCCTTCACTTTACCAGTTCATTACTTCCTTGTTAAAAGCTGATTAAAAGTGGGAGAAAGCCACAGAAACAATCATAATCTGGTAACATGGTTGTAAATATTAGTCTGCTGAGCTATAGACCTGCGCGGGGCTTGTATAGAGTAGCTTTGTACTAACTGAATGTTGACAGCTTGAACCCTGAACGCCACAGCCGCATGAAGGGCGATGAGTGCACCTGCTGTTGTACATACTGCACAACTGCATAACTGAAGGGTGATGCGACCACTTGGTTCGGGGAAAAAAGCCATGTCCACAAATCTTCGAACTGAACAAAATGATTAAAATTTGAGAGATTTGTGATTTCCACCTTTAATAGGCTCTTGCTACATAACCAGGACACTTTTGGATATGAATTTTTTATGTGTTGTACTGAAACTTCATGCCTTTTAGCATCTGACAACTCTTTTTTTCATTACTGATACAATCATGCACGATCTCCTCCAGCAAGAGTACTTTAAACCTGCATTCATTCTTTCTTTGTTCACTCCTGGGCAGTGCAACAAACTAAACACAACAGCGACATACAATTTATAAAGTTGACAGATTAACAAGCACTTGCCTTTTCACAGAACAAGCAGACACACATTAGCATTCATTTCGAGTTATTTTAATCTAGCTTTTGAATGAAGCCCAATATTGACTCTCCTGTAGCTCCATCTTTCTTACTTTAGCTGCAAATAATGATCCACTATGCTCAATTGCTCTTCACTAACTTTGTCTGTGGTTTGGGGCTGAGCAGGATGCATACAGTGGATTCATAAGAGCTTTTTAGTCAATACAAATCTGATGAGAGTGGTAAATGAGAGTAAATAAAGCTGCAGGTGGTAAAACCACAAACAACGAGTTGAAAAATGCTTAATAGAGTTCTTTTTCTAACTTCGTTCGGTGTTTTTGTGTTAGCTGCACAGGATAACTCGGAGCAATGTCCGCGTCAAGGCTTGTCATCATTGCGCATCAATGCCGGAAAATATACTGGAAAGGAGGCTGAGGGCCACGTCTAAATTGGGGATACAGTGGCCGGTGGCCCAGGACGCCTCAGGGGCGGAGAGAGACCTGTACGACGGTAAGAGGCTCCCACCAGCCCAGCCGCCATCAAAACAACTCCTACCAGCGGTACCGGCTTGTATGAAGCGGAAAGATTGGTTTGTAACAATCGATCTTTCAGACGCGTATTTTCATGTGGTGTGGATCGAGACACACCGTCCCATTTCCCTGGTGGACCTGGTATGTTTCCTGCAGGGTTTGATAGAGAAGGGCAAGGCTTTTTCAACAATTAAAGTATACTTGGTGGCTATTTCAGCTTACCATGTGGGCTTCGGGGATAAACCGGCAGGACAACACCCTTTGGTTTGTCGTTTCATGAAGGGTGCACGCCGCAAGCTTCCGGTTTCCAGGCCCCTGGTCCCGTTATGGGATCTGTCAGTTGTATTGGATGCCCTCTCTCGTCACCCATTTGAACCCTTGGGGGCGGTGGAGATGAAGTTAGTCTCACTGAAAACAGTATTGCTTTTGGCTCTATCCACAGCAAAGCGTGTTAGCGATCTACAGGCTTTGTCCATCCGCCCTTCTTGTCTGCAGTTTGCGCCTGGGCTCACCAAGGTCTACCTGCGACCCAACCCAGCCTTTGTTCCTAAGGTGGTGGAGTCGGCTTACACATGTCCCACTACAGAGCTTTCAGCTTTTCACCCTCCTCCGTTCTCCTCAGGGAAGGAACAGAGGCTTAACACATTGTGTCCGGTGCGGGCCCTGCATGTGTATGTGAGTAGGACAGCAGGGTTCAGGAAGGTGGACCAACTGTTTGTGTCATGGGCTACAGCTCATAAAGGCAAGTCAGTGTCCTGCCAAAGGCTGTCTCACTGGATTGTGGAGGCTATATCGTTGGCATATGAGAGTAAAGGTTTGCAGCCCCCCCTGGGTCTAAAGGCTCATTCCACTAGGGGCATGGCCACGTCATGGGCCGTGTTTAGAGGGGTTTCAGTACAGGACATTTGTGCGGCAGCAAGTTGGGCTACGCCACACACGTTTGTTCGGTTTTATAG